>PPHD01018320.1:0-14605 GCA_002909625.1 Bambusicola thoracicus
ACTATTACCATACTATACTATACTATTACCATACCATAAATACTATACCATACACAAGTGTAGTTTTAAAGAGTTCCTTGTTAATTTCTAGCATTTCTTACCAAATAACATTCTCAGAAGTTAACAGACCAGTGTGCAAACTAGGAAAACTCGAGCATCACAAAGTCATCGTTTAGGTACAAATACATATTATTCATAATAAAAAAGAAAGGAAGAAAGCGTTGTTCTATCTGCAAATAACTTTCACAACATATGCGCCTCCCAGTTTAAGTGTGGGCTCTTGATGTTCTCAGTTTTCCAGTTCCTGCAGCTGTCTCAGAGAAGTAGCAAATCCACTCAGGAGAAAGTATAGTCAGACTTCACATATGAGAAGAATGTTCAGGTGAAATAAATACAAAGTGACTCGGCCGTTGAAGAAAAGAATGTCATTAGTATCTGTAAATTCTGTATAATTCCTTTCTTCTTTTCCCCACTGACAGAAGTACAAAACCCCAAGTTTCATCTTTATTCTGGCCTCTTCAAGTTCCACATCCCCTTTACTCCTCTTGCAAATCAGACAGTTTATCCTAATTGTCATCCTCCCAGATTCACCGTTAGGGCCCTGAATGTAACCCACACCAAGAGTTTGCCCACATCTAAGACCAGCTGATAAAAGCTGTTTTGAAGAAAGGGCTAGAAAAGTGGGGTTTCTTCCCAAGCTCTCCCCCGTGGCCTTATTAGAACTATATCTTGGCCATGCCCTTGTTAGCCTATGTACCGCACTGACATGCGCCTTCACCATCCCCACAGAACCCACCTCTTCACTGTGGAGTTGCCTGGTGATGGGGACTGATCTTGGTCATCAGGCATGCCCTGCTTGTCTCACTTGGGTACTGGGCCACTGGGTGCTGGCTGGCAAGGCTCTTTCCCCACTAGCCTTCGATTACACTGGGCCTTCACCACAGCCTGACTTTCACTTTGCCCTCCAGTAGTCATGGTGGTAACCATTCTCTTACACAGTAAGCCAGAGCAGGGATTCCACAACTGCTATATTTTTTGCCACCTTCTCAACCCGATTATCTATGCAAAGGTGGCTGAAAATAAGGTCAAAATCTGAATTATCTACTAGTGAACTACAGTAAACTTGGGTGCAGTCTGTGTGCAGTCACAGGGCAATAATTTTATGGGGATGTAGTGGGATAGCATGATGACATATAACGTGGAACACCCTCTCAGCCAGTCTGGGTCAGCTGTTTTTGTTCTGTCCCCTCCCAGCTCCTTGTGCCCACCAGCCCCTTGCTGGTAGGGCAGCATGGAGAGTTGCAATGGCCTTGACTCTGTGTAAGCACCACTGTCCAACAACTAAAACATCGGTGTGTTGTAAATATTATTCTCATTCTAAATCCAAAATACAGTACCATGTTAGCTACTGGGAAGAAAGTCCTAACTGAAACCAGGAAAATATGCCTGGTTTCAGAAGGACCTCGATAGTCTGGAGAAATGAGCAGATAGGAACTTCATAAAGTTCAGTGAAAGAAAATGCCGTGCCCTACATCTGGAAAGACTATCCCCATGCACCAGCACTGTAGACTCCAGAAGTTGACTGTCTGGAAAGCAATTCTGCAGAGCAGATGTGGGAGTGCAGGCAGACAACAAGTTGCCCATAAAGCAGCAGCATGCCACCAAAGCAAACAAGGCCAGCGATGTCCTAGGCTGCATTAGGAAGAGTATTGCCTGCAGGTCATGGGAGGTGATCTCTTCCCCCCTGCTCAGCACTGGTGAGGCCACACCTCAAGTACTGTGTCCAGTTCCGGGCTCCCTGGTGCAAGGGAGACATGGAGCAGGTCCAGCAAAGGGCCACTAAGATGATTAAGGGCTTGGAGCATCTGTCATAGGAGGACAGGCTTAGGGAGCTGCGATAGTTTAGTCTTGAGCAGAGAAGGCTCAGGAAGATCTTATCAACGTGCATAAATACCTGTCAGAAGGGAGTAAAGAAGATGGAGTCTGGCTCTTCTCTGTCCAGTGCTGTCCAGTGACAGTGCAAGGGTCAATGAGCGCAAACTGAAATACAATTAATTTGTTTAAACATAAGAAAAGGGCTTTACTTTTATTTATTTACTTTAAAGGTAACCGAGTACTGTAACAGGTTGCCTGGATAGACTATGGATTCTCCATCCTTGAAGATTTTCAGACCCCCTGTACATGACCCTCAGTATGCACAGTGATGGCAGGTTGGAGTAGGGAATTCTCAGTGCCTTCCAACCACAGCAGTGATTTGTTGATCCATTCTCTATAGCTGTTATGGGGTTCTTTAACACACTAATAAGTGCTATTAGCGTACAGAAGTTAGCAACAGATAAGCATCAACAAGCCATCCCTTGAGAAGCCTGGAGAGCTAAACCAGCCTTCATTATTTGAAAGCTTAAAAAAAGAGCAAACCAAACAACATGTGGTAGGTAACACCAGTCTGAAATCACAAGATGAGCCAACTCTTCTTTGCAATGCATTGCAGAAGGAACGTGATGAACAGCAGCCCCTTGCATGGCGGTACTGAAAAGCAAGGTAAACAGCAAACCTGGGAACCTGACGTACTTCTTTTCTCCTTTCAGATCTCACTTGAGTAGTTCAGCATTACCTTGGGTAAATCAACATCTTGACTGAAGTAGGATACTAAAATCAAACAAAAATCCCCCTCCCTACATAAACAGAAAATATAGCTCTAATTACAGAAAACATTCACTGCCAAGCAGAATGTCACAGAACAGGATTGGTATGACTGGAAGACGTGCCAAAACTAAGTTTCAGAAAAGGATATAATTGCTTTCCAAGTCTCCATGAAAAAGATCAAATGGGCTTCAACCTAAGTGCCATAAACACACTTGATTCAATCTATATACTGAAGTATGGAAATGGCCATGAATATTTAGGTGTGCTACACCGTTGTTCCTTCATTCCCCACTCCTTACACACTGTACTCTCTCCACAGCCCAGCCACTCTTATACACCAGTTTCCTTTCTCAAAGCTTGACAGAAATTCACTGTTCTCATACATCCATAAAGCTCTTACATACACATCAGCTGAGGATGCTCTCACCCATTCATGGAAGACCATGGCTGCCCAGCATTAAAACAAGAAAGATTTATAGAATGACCAAGATTGGAAAAGACCTCTGAGATCATCTAATCCAACCGCCGACTTACCACCCCACTAAACCGCTATCCCACAGAAACACAGGGAAAGAACATTCTTCCAGTGAGGTTGTGGATGCCCCGTCCCTGGAGGTGTTCAAGGCCAGGTTGGACGAGGCCCTGGGCAACCTTGTTTTGTAAATGGGGAGGTTAGTGGCCCTGCTCGCCAGGGGGGTTGGAGATTCATGATCCTTGAGGTCCCTTCCAACCCAGGCCATTCTGTGTTTCTGTGATTCCAGCTTATCCAGTACACACTATTTAAGTAATTCAATCATAATATCCTTTGGATAAAAGACTCATGCAGAGAAGCATGCCATTTCAGTTTCAAAAGAGAGAGGCTGAAAAACACCCAACTGAGAAGCAAGGGTCCCACACTGTGCTCATGGTCTGGGATTTACACTCAGGAGCTGCACAGCATCCTGGGCTGGAGCGTGAGTGTGGTTTTGATTGCTACACAAACAGCTTCACACAAGGGTATACTGTTATATATTCATGACACTGCTGCAGCTGGATTAGCTCCAGACACCACCTGATCTGCCGCTCTCCAAGAGAGACCCACAGCCTGATACAGTGAGGCCTGGGGGAGCCAGCCCTGCTCCCATTGGCAGAAATGGAATATTCCACATTTACTGCAATGAGATAGATAAAATCCTACGTTTCACTGCATCCACTGGCACTCTTGTCACTCAGTGACACCATGCCCCAAAAATGCTCCTTGTGTAAACAGCAAGAATTTTGAAAGAAAGCAACAAAAGGACCCTGAAACAAAATTCTTGCTGTATTACCTGAAAATCTGGTTGTGTATGGAGCAGAGCTGGCACAGCTGCTGTTAAAACAACTGCATGTTTTCTGTAACAGCACTGTGCCAGCATCCTTCAAGCAAGAGATTACCATTTTCTTATCTCTACTCTAACAAACACCTTTTGTACTGATTAATCACACGGCTTCATTATCATTTAGTCCTTGGCTAAAAAAAATGAAGCAGGTGGTCTGAAGCAGCCCTGGTTCTGCAGGCGTACGGAGAGATCAGACTTAGCACAGAGCCACCTGCTGACAACCAAGTATAGTTGTCTCAGATCCTTAAAATCAGAACAACTTTTGGTGGTGTTGGCGATGATGGTGTTCATATCACACGTTGATCGTAAGAAAATAAGGAATAGAAAATGGAGAAGTCAGTTTCAGCCAACACAAATCTTTTATTCCCACATGTGCTGATTTTAGACTGTTGCTTCTCTTTCCTAGAAGACAACGGTTCATAGTAAGCTTCCTGTGGCTCTTTATCAAAAAGAGGGAGAGAAGCTGAAAAGCAGATCGTTAATATCAAACACAATTGCCCTGCAATTCTGTTGTACCCTAAAACACGCATAAAACACCATAGATAGTGCATGTAATATTAGAAAGATTCTTGGCATTTACCAACAACTTCAAATTTTCATTTCAATGTCAGCCGGCTGCTACTGCCTGGGGCTGCACCTGAGCCATCCTGCTCCTCCTTGCAGCTCAGCACATGTGGAGCTCCAGCTCGCTCCTTGCCCTAACTTCAGCTCTGTCCTAGCCATGCACAAAAAGCCTTATCTAGAGGTTAACTCAGCCAGACTGTCTTGCCAGCAGAGGGCACTCCTACTTTTAGATGGATTTCCTCAGTGGCTGGATACGTTGCTTCTTGGTACGCAGGCACCCAGACCCACACGTTGTAAATGCCCCACTCTGCACAAATAACTTTGGTTGTGCCAAGGATCACTCACCAGCTTAGCTACCCGGGGCCCCGTCCAGTCTGGCCTTGAGCACCTGCGGGGATGGGGCACCCACAGCTTCTCTGGGCAGCTGTGCCAGCGCCTCGCTGCCCTCTGAGTGGAGAATTTCCTCCTACTGTCTAATCTAAACCTACACTCTTTTAGTTTAGAGCCATTATCCTTTGTCCTCTCACTCCGGTCCCCAGTAAAGTCTCTCCATCCTTCATATAGACCTCTTTAAGCACAGGAAGGCCGCTACAAAGCCTCCTTGGAGCCCTCCGCATGCTGAACAAGCCCAACTCCCTCAGCCTGTCTTCACAGGAAAGGTGCTCCAGCCCTTTGATCATCTCTGTGGCCCTTCCCCATACTTGCTCTAACATGTCTTCTTTGTGCTGGGGGCTCAGGAACTGAATTCAGTACTCTAGTACTCATGCCCAAATCCAGCTTCATCATCTACCTCTTCGAAGGGAGGCGGGATGCATAGCACAGACAGATCCCACATCCCTACACTTTCCCTAACTATTCAGCTTCATTGGCATAAAACTCACAGAGTTAAAAAAGGACAACCTTTTACCTTGGATACACTTAGGCAGCATATTGTGCATATGAAAGTGCAGCTCGTTCTCTCCCCCAGTACTCCCCAAAAGCAACTATATCAGCATTTCTTTCTTCTTTCTTAAAAACAAAAGCAAAAAAAAATTAAAAACCAACCAAACCAAAAACCCTAAAATGTTTTAAAACGATGAGTAGGCCAAAGTTTAGCTGAGAAAGTTGATGAGACAGAGGCCTTGGCTGAGTGCCCATCAAAATCAACAGGAGTCTTTCCATTTACTTAATGGGCTTTAGACTGAGTGAAGGCGGGGGTAAGAAGGGGGAGATCTGTGCTGATTACATACTAACAAAGAAGTGTTTGAAATAATCTGCTGCCATCTGTTTTTGTTTTGCTAACCCACTCCGTTAGGCCTAAGCAGAAAATCTATAAGGTGAATAGAGCATTAGCTATCACCAGAATGGCCCGTTTTCATTTCTCACCTTCCCCAAGAACTACACTCATTGTCCATGTGGAAGATTTCCTTAAGTAGATACAATGAACCACCAAAAAAATAAGAGATTATGATGGGTGTTAGGTATGTATGCATATATGTACTACAATTTACATGCAGTATATGTATATGAAATATAGAAGTGTATTTCTTCAGCCGCTAAGAGCTGCTTTAAGATCTCTATATATTCAGAGGGATAGTAACCTTATCTGGGCTTGGGTGTGGAAAGGAGTAATATTTATGTCTCTTCTAGTAACACATTAGTAACATTTTCACATGACTGCTTGACTCTCCTTATCTTAAAGTCTTGCTCAAACTGTATGGACATCAAGCTGATGATTCGATGATTCTATGATGGGAATCCAATGCCACCACATGCACTTTATACATGGCTACATCTGTGTGGGGGACAAAACAGAGGGACACCACAGAGACAAGAAAATTATGAGGATCACACTATTGGATCCATTCTAATAAGAGGACAAATCCTCTCTTTAGAGCAATCATCTACAAGTAACAGCATGGAAGTTTATTAACAACCTGAAAAATCAGTGTTGTAGAGGGAAGAAGGGCATGAAGCTGACTGCTGTTTTTTAGGGGACGTGAAGTCTCCCTTGAGTGGAAGGAGCAAAGTGCAGGATACAACCTGCAAATCCAGTAGCCAGAGGGATAGAAAGTATTTGAGCCATTTACTCTCACTGAAAGCGTACAGTTGTTTGCCAGGCTCCTTATCTAACAAAATAACTGGAAACGTAACTTCTCTGGCAACACTCCACCAGGCAACATCATCAAACAGAAAAAAGAAAACTCTTATTTCAATCTCCTCCAGAGACGGCTGCTTTAACTGCAGATTTACAGTATTCCCTCTACCAATTGCCCAAGAGAGGTGGATTTCTGTTTATTTTTTTGTTTTCATCAAAGAGCACTATCCTTTGCCTAGGGTGAAATATCTCGTTCTAAATGAATGTGTTTTTCTGAGATCATCACAAGTCATTCTCTAGCCCAAGGTGATCCATAATAAGCATGTGATTCCAAGGAATGACATTGAGTCTGGCTACACAAAAAACGAGCATGCTCACAACTGAGGCCCAAAGGTATCCTCCAAAAGCATCCAGAAGATTTTACTGATTCCCACTCCAAAGAAATCACTTGATAATTTCAGATTTGCAGAAGGCCCAAGCAATATTTTCTCAGCATGCTCAATTTTATGGACAAAATGAATATTTATTATAATTTAATGAGTTCAGTGGCGTTTCAGAACGTGTTGATTTGTTCCTGCATGCCATGTAAACTCAGTATAGAAGTACAAATAATGACGAAGTACATAACTGGTGACTCATGTGGAAGGAGCTGATGATCTCTGTTGCATGAATGTGGCTACAATGCCTTTTATTGGACCTCACGAGAGCCATGAGAATGACTGACAACCAGACTCACATCTGCTCTTTGGCTCCTAAGTTACTCTGTAATAAGATACAAGAACAGTCATTCCTAGTCATTCATCACGGGATCAAACATGGATAAGATAGTGAATACTCCAGCTCTGGGTACGTCTCAGAGCTCTCTTATCATGTCTGCAGTGGGAGTAATAGGTCCCTAGTATCTGTCAACAAGAGAATGGCTCAAGTGTGACTATAAGATAAGGCTGATAGACCCATATTCTCCTCAACATATTCCATGCACTTCATTTCAGAAATTAAGCAAAACTTGGCTGGTAAGCCACCAGAAAAACAAGGACAGAGAATGGCTAGCAATGCTTACCTTCTCTAGCCTCACTCTAAGTGAAGGGTGTCGTGAGTTCATGGTATGAAGTGTCAGTTCCTAGCACAGAAGGAGCATTAGCAGTATAGTGACATACAGATGGAGCAAAACTCAAGGTAATTAGGTTTGTCAGGCTGTTACTTTACAGTCAGAATCAAAATCAGCAAAGCCAAAGCTGAGGGGTGGGTGAGTTGTGAGAGAGCTGAGCAGACAGGGGTCGGTGTATGAGGTAGTAACACAATTCCGAGGTTGTGAGATAGGGGAAGACAAGGGCTTTGGAGCAGAAGTGACTGAGAGCAGGAAACTCCAGGTGATGGAAACCAAGGGGAGAGCAGTGAGGCTCCATCATGAAGTGTGGGGAACTATTGGCACTACGGGACAAATCCATTCCTCTACTTCTACAGCCTGACAAGCATGAGGGAAATGAGGAGGTGTTGGGGTGCACCAGGGACCAACCCAACAGCTAACAACCATGGGTTATAAAAGGACATGGCTACACATACGAAAGTAGTAAAAGGAGATCCGTTAATCAAATAAATAAATAAACAAATAAATAAATAAAAAGGAAAAGCTGTTAGAGCCTGAAGGCTGAAGGCTGACTGTGTGTATTTTACAGTGACAGGTACAGAATCAGAAGTCATTTCACTGCCCAAGTCAGGTGTGGGCTCCACTCTTCATATGAGAGCTCCTGAAAGACGAAGAGCTTCTGTAGCTTACCAACGGCTCATTTATCCGGAGAGCAAAGGTACCCCAAAACATTAAGCCACAAAGTCACAGCAATATCTTTCTCGACCCTTGTCAATCTGCAGTCCCTAAAAGTTTTCTGCTAGAGATGCTTTGGAAATTTCAAGTGCATAGGTTACTGTGTAAGGAACCTACAACCTGATTGTACAGTCCTTAGAAATGACTGATCAGGCTTGGAAGTTAGCACACCACAGGCTGAAAAACACTGATTTGAACGCAGTGGGACCCTCAGGAAGGTCACCCATTAAGCTGTCTGGCTACTACTGCCTTAATCTTTATATTTTTTATACAAAAAGAAAAGACAAAAAAAAAAGTTATTTTTAATTGAACTTTTCAAACATGTTATATAAGATGTAAAATACAGACATTCCTTACCCGATAAGATTTTTAAATATCTCTTATTTTTAAATTAATTAGTGCAGCTACTAGGAAACCTTGAGCTCACAGTTGAGTTTGGAGGATTAATAGCTCTGAAGCTGTTTCCTGGAGTCTTGAACCTCTTCAAGGTCTGACATAAATATCATAACACAGCTGTACACCATGGGACATTTCCATGCTTGATCGCCTCTCGTTTTGTGGAGAAAAATCCTATACAGTAAAATTTAAAGCTTATAAAATGAAAAGTCACGTTTCTTTCTGAATGAGGTTTACTCTTCTTCCTAGAGGGAACATCACTAAGCTGTAGGGATGTCAGAAACAAAAGCATTTCTATTAACGATTCAGTCTTATTTAGAGCTCATGTCTTCTGGAAGTTGCAACTTTGGAAATGTAAAATAAAGCATTTCAGAGAATCCTTGCAGTCCAATAATAAATAAATATTAATATTCAGGACATTATCTCCAGTAATAAATCTCACGGGCAAAATTTCTGCTCTTCCTTAGCGCCGTCATCGTAGAGCTCCCCATGAGTCAGCTTTCAGCCAAACGCTGCCCACGGATATCTGCAATTCATTCACATCCACTGCATTGCCAAGGGGGGCAGTCAGGGCAAACCTTCCAATTTTAACAGCCTATCTAACTATCAAACACCCACATATAAGCATGTGTTTGAAGAATGTCACACCACGGAAATATTCTCGGTTGGGTATTTTTCCCCATGTACAGTGCCTGTGCCCATCCATCAACACCATCATGATGCTACTGTTAAAATCATCGACAACTTAGAAGAACAAAACAAAGCAAAATACCCACCCATGAAATCTCACAATCAAGGGCATTTTTCTGGGCCACGTGATTCACTGAAGCAAAGGGTTAGGCTGTTGTTCAAAAGAGGCCTTCAGAATCTGAATCTTTGCAGACCACAGAACTGTTTCCAGGCAATTACACAGGATTTTATTTCGTGCAAAAAAACCCCACCATCTTTTTTCTGCATAGCGTTGCAGAGCAGCAAAATCACCTTTAGGAGGAGCCTCATTGCCCCCTGTACAGCTAACAGAAACCCTGTGACTCCTGCAGACCTGTTGGGCGTTACGCATTAGGGCTTCATCAACAGAGATTTGGAAACTACAGAAAATGGCAAAAAGTAACATCATGAGAGCATCTACTGCACAGTCTTATCTCAAAGCATACTGAGAATGAGCAGTGTCTATATCATAATACTCTGTCTATATCATGCACGCAGCCTGGCAGAAATAAACCAGAGCCAGGGACAACACAGGAAGGAATCCACTGAATAGTAAGAGCAGTTTAGACATGAATATGGATATTTTGTGTGCATGGTGAAGAAGAGAATGCTGGGTCAGCATGAAAGCAATAAGAAGGAATTAGGTTTGCTTAAGGGCAGTCTCAGGAGTGCCTCTTGCAGAAATCAGACCAAAGGATTGCTTAGCAAAAACAGGAAAGGGCAGAAAGGCTGCACAAAAGGTCAGCTTTTGCAAATCTAAGCTGACCCTTGCAATCTGCTACCTTTGTTCCTAACGCTGCTGTAAACACATCTGTTCACTTCTTGCACTCCCCTCTCAGACCAAGGTTGGTAGGATACAGAAACACCTTATTCCACGTTGATCTCACTCACGTAATTTATCAGAGCCTCGAGAAATAGAAGAAATGTCCAAATTGATCCTTGGGCTCCTAATTTGTCCCTTGTGTCATCTGAATGCTGCCCAAAGCAATGTTTGTGTCGAACTGACTGCACACCCTCAGCAAGCAACTGATCCTCACACCGAACAGTCCCCTCAGTCAAAACGTTTCCTGATGTGTAGCTTTACCCTCCATTCCTACGGGTTAATCAGCAATACGCATGACGCTTCACAGCGCTCTCTGACATGACCAAAGCCTGTGATTCACCTCTCCACCCACTCCTCCTATTTCCCGAGCTATACAGCCCACACACCACGTTTTCCGGATCTCCAATCTGCTTTCCTCCGAGTCTGTTGGGATTTGTCAGCAATCTTCTTGAAAACCTGCTCTGATATTACATGTTCACCAACATGCCCAGAGAGGTGGTGGGTGCCCCATCCCTGGAGATACGCAACGTCAGGCTGGAGGGGCTCTGAGCAACCTGATGCAGCTGTAGGAGTCCCTGTTCACTGCAGGGCAGTTGGACTAGACAGCCTTTTAGGTGCCCTTCCAACTCTAAGGATTCTATGATTCCATGAACTCGCTGCTGGTAAAACATGGCACATTTGGACGTTTCTCATAACCATACGATTACTGACAAGTGGGTTAAGCAAACTTGTTCAGCTTGAACCAGGGCGGACAAGTGAGATGTATGGTGTCAGCTGCTGCACCCAGCCAAGGGGCAACCAGGCAGAAATGCAGTCAGTGGCATTGATCAGCACAATTACTTATTGAACTCCACCTCCAGGGTTCACTCCCTTCATACCATCCATGCACTTTGTCCCCTGCGTGATTAATGTTTACAGTGAAGGCTGGAGCACAACCTTGCTGAGTATTTTGGTCTCCTCACCTCAGCTTATGATTAGTTGGTTTTCTTTCCCACTAAAACAGTGGGATGATTCTGTCTTGGTTTTCCTTACAGCTGGTGTTCCTATACTGAATATTATTTCACCAAGTCTGTTTTCAACAAGATCTCATTTTTTGCCTTGGCCTACCTGAGCCAAAGCCACCATTCAATACTCTTCCCTAGTAAGATTGGTTTCTTCTTTCTACTTGATTCCTCATTAAGTTTCAGTTCACCATTTGACCAGCTTGGTCTCTTTCATTTCTTTTCCTTCTTCTTTTCCTCTGTCATAAAATATTGATCCCACCAATAATATTTCCTTAAGAAAATGAAACTTCTTATGTCCTTTTTGTTGAAGGGCACTGCCTCTGTACCGCTGTTCCCCTATCATTTCACAATCTCAGTTGTACTGCCACACTCTCAGCTTAGTTCTTTTCACTAGCCAGAAATAAATCCAAAAGATTTCTTTTAGATAAGGTAGTTATTTCCTCCATTTTCTGTACCACAGAGTCATGTCCAACATCCTGCAGCTTAAAAACACAACTGTGTATCTTTGTAAAACTTCTGTGCTTAACTAGAAAGGTAAACACACCCATTCCTCTGGAAGCACTGGTAACAGTGCAGTAGAAGCCCTCCTGATAGCTCACCAGAAACCACAGCATCACATACTGAGATTTTGCTCTAACGGGGCAAATCAAATCATGGAATCAGAACCCGGCCCCACTGGAGGTACTCCATATGGAGTGAATCCTTCCACTGCTTACCTAGGAGAGACAGTCAGGCCAATCTACGGTACTTGTTGCAGTTGTTTATGGATGACGTTTATTAGAAACAGTTTAGCTATATAATTAGAATTGCACATGCTTTGGATCTTATCTGTATGATGATGTCCTTGCTGGTGTTCCAAGATACCTCAGTGCTGAGGAGCCCAGCTCACACGGCGATGATTTTTCCCATCTGATGGCTTTATTGCTGTTTGTTTAGGGGAAACACCTTGTAAATGCCCCACTCTGCACAAATGATTTTGGTTGTGCCAAGCTCAGCTGCCCAGGGCCCCATCCAACCTGGCCATGAGCGCTGCCTGGGCAGCTGTGCCAGCGCCTCACCACCCTCTGAGTAAGGAATTTCCTCCTAGTATCTACTCTAAGCAACATGTATTAGAGCACAGGAAAAGAAGGGGTTAACACTGGAGAAGGATACCCTCACACCTGCAAGCCCTAAGTAGCCTGAAGAGATAAAAGCCTGAACTCAGTTTGTATTGGGAAGGCTGCTGATCTGAGCTTTGCTTTGGGGGGGGGAAAGCTTACTCCTGAGTTGGGAAGAAATGCTTCAAAAATACAACTAAAACAAGCAAAGCAGACAATTTGCCCTGGGTTAAAAGGTTTGTTTTCTCCTATAGCTGATAAGGGTTCTAAAGCTGAGGCTTGAGTTCAGCCTGGTCTGTCTGAGAGCTGAAAGAAGCTGGAAAGCGAAGAAATACGGTGAGTGGTTCTTCTGTGCTGCACAGGCTGGGCCAGAGAGTGATCCTGGCACCTGGGTGAGCTGGCTGTAACCTAGGACCTGGAGCCCTCTGGTTTATCACCCCTGCTGGGCAGTAACAGGGAGCTGCCGGGCCGTGTCATAGCCATGCATCGTGCAGTGCCAGCCCTGGGACTCCCATGCTGGTTTTATCTGTGTGGTTTTGAGCTGAGAAATACTGTGTGTGTGCCCACAGGACAACATAAAAAGGAAACACTGCACTTGAACCTGCTCTGTAACCATAAGTCGCTGCTCCTCAGCCCTGGCAAGGCTAAATGCCTCCACCCGAGCTACTGTATGCACTAATCCGAGCCGTAAGCTTATTCCCCGGCTCTAAAATCAGAAGCTGAAACACTTTAATCTGTTGATTTGCCCTAATGCTTAAAGGCTTCAAATGAGATTGGCTCCTGCTGTTGCTCTGTTAGCTGTCATTCAGTTGTACGCGAAACAAGAAATCGCTCCCGCTCTTTCCCTAGGTTAGCCTGAAGGAGAAACACCTTCCATCTCCGGTGCTTTGCCTCGCATCTACCGGTACGACGCGACAACACCACACGGCTACCAAACCTGCGGGCCCCGCTCCCGCCCGTGACGGGGCCGCCCATGGGCCGGGCGGAGGGGCGGAGCCGCCCCGCTCCCGCTTAAGTCTGTCAGCAGGCGCTGCCCCGCGGCGCGGCCGGGTTGGGCCATGGAGGTGGCGCGGGACTGTGTGGGCTCGGTGCTGCGGTGAGTGAGCGTGTGCGGCCGGGGCCGCGTCGCTGCAGGCCCGGGGTGGGGGTCGGTGCGGGGCTCGCGGCTCCATGCTGGTGCAGGGCGCTTTCTCAGCAGGTGTGCTTATAGCTCGTCCCGGTTGACGGCACGGCGGCGTTGCCGCGTCTGCGTTCGCGTTTCAGGTGTGCTGCGTGGGGGGAGGTCCGGCGCTGTGCCCAAGGAATAGCCTCTCTTCTGGGATGTTAGGTTTTGGCAGAGAAACCGTCTGCGAGCTGATAGGAGTCGAAATCTCCTTTCTGATTTCTGGCTTATTTATATATATATATATATTTGGCTTTGCTGATTTTGTCACTATCGTTTGTCTGTGAACTCTAACCTACAAATCACTGTGCCTTATTCTGAAGCCCTGCGTGTTGTGCAACGTTCCCGAACCCGAAGACCATTGCAGCATGTCCTTAGACAAACATATTGCAAGCAGAGATAACGAGTGAAATTAGTGTCCAGGGTGCCTCCAAAAAAAAACCCAAATAACCAAAACAAATTCATGTCTCGTCAGCCCTGGTGCTGCACTGTGCTTGGGGCAGCATCTGCGGGTCCCTCTTGAGCCAGGGCCAACTGGATAATGCTGGAGCACATGGGTGAAACAGCATCAACCTCCAAGAGCTACCTGAGTCCTGGCTTGCTGTTAGGTGGCAATCTGGAGCTGGTTTACTAACCCTTTGTTTTATTTGACTTCTTTCCTCTGGTAGAGTTAGACAGCAGTGTAGGTCATGTGTGGTTCTTGAGCCCAGAGAAAGGCTCTTCAAAGCTACAAACGTGGCATATATTTGGCTCTGCTGGTGCCTGAGGTGAACCCTTGCTCCTAAGAGGTCTCAGGTCCTCAAGCTGCATCCCCAGTGCTCTTCCTTCTGCATCAGGATGTGTGATTTGACTTTTTTCATTATGCTTTGTCTTCTATGAATAGTAACAGGGCTTAAGTAATGAAAGAGAACAGGACTGGTATTCACACACACACAAAAAAACATCTTG
>PPHD01018321.1:0-11598 GCA_002909625.1 Bambusicola thoracicus
ACCTATTTGCACCAGTCTGCCTTGTTATTCAGGGTGGACCTGTGATTGTTCAAAAGCACTGCAGCCATGGAAATCAGTGTTTCATTCTGCTGTAGCAATGGACAGCTCAAGTGCTGCTCAAGATTTATGAACGAGCTGAAGGTGTGATTCCATTCTGCTGCTGCTGAACACCGAACATGGCTTTGCACAGAATCAGGTTAAATAAAACTGCTGTCAGTCAGCTCAGGCTCTCCCCACTGCGTGCAATTCCTTATCACCCCACAGTTCTTTGTAGGGTATTGTTTGCAATTAATCGTATCCTCATCATTTCTGGGAAGAGATTATTGGACTGTTGGTGGATTCAGCAATATTAGGTCTCCGTTGAGTCTTCCTGAGTGAAACCTTTTGAAATCCACTGGATTTTTTAAGGAAATGCAGTCCATCAAAAATGCAATCGAACTGATTTATACAATTCTCTTGGGACTTGAGGTCTGATTGTGAGGGATTTCTGTTGTGTGTGATGCAGAGGTGTGGTGGTACCTTTGGCTTCCCAGGGGTTCTAGGTTAAATATCTGGGGCAGGCTAAAGAAAGAGTATTGTTAACTCATGCTTGGAATAAACACCACAAGGGGCTGGCTGCTTCTGCAAGAGAGAGACTTGGGTTGCATTTGAGGCTTACGGATTTCATGTGGTTGGCTGCTTTCTTGGTACATTGTTGGGCCAGGCAACTTTGCTTCCTTGTCTGTTGAGTTCTGTAAGAGACAAAATCTGTTCTGTGCATATTAAAGATCCATATTTTGGAAGAACGGGTCTCCTGTGTAAGGATGTGAAAGCTGCTAAATACGAAGAGTTTAACATTTTGCAAAAAGTCCATTAGGAATGAAATCTGATTGAGCTAGACCAAGTAGTACATAGACACAGCAATCAGGAGATCAGTTCTGGGTTTGAAATAATAAAGAAAAGGCACAGGAGAGTTGCAGTACTGAACCCTGAGGCCAGCCCGGCTCCAAACAGGGGCTCTGACTGTGCAGTGTGACCTTTTTCGCTTGCACAGCACTCCTTCCTGAAGCTCCTTTCTGTCCAGATCCAAGTGGTGTCTGTCAGTCATTTTCCATGCTGAGAGCAGGTTCAGGAGATGTGTAAAATGACAGCCACACATGCAGCACTGCTGACATGACAACTCTCCCTCTGCTACTCTGTGGTGGCTTTTTCCTCTTTAAAGCTGCAAGTTACTTGATGTGTTCTGGGCATTGGTGAATAGATTTCAGTTTTCTTTTCTTAGAGCCTGGTCTGGCATTGGTGGAACGATGCTCCGTGCTACTGTTTGCATGGTTGAATTAACTTTTCAGTACTGGTGGCAGAAGGGGAGGTGCACATTTTTGCATTCAGAGGTGTGTGGTTTTGCATTCAAACTGATAAAAAAAATATTTGCATACATCTCTCCAGCATTTGGTGACATGCAGTGTGATCTGCCATTGGCTTCTGCACTGCAGCAGCCATACAGCAGTCAGCATGGCCAGGGCTGCAACACCCCTCTTGCCTGCCTTATCTGTACCACACTGTAGTGGTTAACAGTCATTGAGTTTTTGTCCCCCCTCTTCTTTCCCTGGGGCTGTTGACTTTCCGCCTTCCATTACCTGAGACATCCAAATGTAGGCAAACAGATCCACAGCTTGGATGAATCCGACCTGCATCCTGCCAAAGAAAACTTACTTAAGGAAGAGGGGGAGGGAGGACAAAAATCCTTGCAACAGAGGATCTGTTACAGCGAATAGAGATCTTTGTCCCAGCCTGAGAACAATTAGTCATCAAGATCTATCTGGTAGCCTGCAGTGTCTCACCATGCCGCAAACACAGGAAGGGAGCAGAAACAGTACAGTAGCACAGCAGCCTGGGGGCAGGGATGTCAGGGTGGCAACCTGCTGCCCCTGGGTTAGCATAGCTGCTCCCTGCCCATCTATGGGAAGAGCCCCTGGGGTGCTTTGTAGGAACAGATAGGAATTTCCCTCACTTATAGTTAATGAAGAATTGTTGGAAGTTTGGAAGCTGGATGAGCATATTCGTAACTGTAGGAGTAGCACAGGAAACCTTGGAAATAACAAATCCAAACTAACAGCCAACTCAGTCACTCTAAGCCAGACATCTGTGGTCAGTTCTTGCCATCTGGTAAGAAGGTAAAACTTTCCTACACTTTGTCATTAGTGCCTCATGTGTATATCGAGCTGATGTGCCCTCATCACTTCTCAACCTGAATTCTTTGGCATCTTAGCATCTCAACCAGGGAGAGTGCTACTGTTTCCTTTTTCCTAACAGGGAATTAAGTCCTGATCTGTTAAGGAGGATTGGGCTGTAAAACCTAATTTTAAACAGTGTCCTCTGGCGGCTTTCCTAGGTCCAGGAGATGTGTGTGTACATCAGCGTTCATCTCCTCTCTTTCAGCTGTGTGTTCAAAGCTGCTTGTAGTTAAAGCTGGGTTTGTACCTTTGTAGTCAGGGAGGAAGAAATAGGTTTCTGTGTCTTGGTTTGTGCTCACATGTAACAGATAGCGCTTGGTGAGCCGGGTCTGCAGGGTCAGCTACTTACCTTGCAGCGCTTGGTGGGAAGGCTGGGGCAAAGATGTCCTGGTGGGCAGATGGCAATGCTGCCACCAGAGGCACCTTGCTAGGGCAGGGGAGCAGCCTGCTTGCTAAAGGAGCAGCTCTAGTCCCCTTCTTTTTTCTTTCTTTTTGCCAGCTTCAGGGCTCGGCAATTTCCGTGGAATGCTTTGGTGTCAGAAGGAGTCACGGCAAGACGCTGTTTTCTCACACTGTGTAAGAGACTGCATGACAGTATGGAAAACACTCCTGTTTTGAAGGTCACTGCCTGTCTCTTTCTTTCCACTTCACCTTCCCAGAGTGCAGTGGGTTCCCAGCTCCCTGGCAGTGGTCTGCTCGCATCTCCCTGCACTCTGCTTTGTGCGTAAAGGAGGAGGTGTTCACTGCTCTGGTGCCAGCTCAGCATTCTGTGCACATCTGTGCTGGAAATCACCGTTACTGCAGAGGTTTTCTATGGTGTACTTAGACTTGCTGCTTGCTGCAAAGGGAGAACCTGACCCAATTTGCTTGTAGTTTTTGCTGACTTCAGTGAGAACGATAGGTGCCCTGGCAGCACAGTTTTACACTTAGTGATCATCGAGCTTTCCTTTTTCTTTCTTTCTTTCTTTTTTTTTTCCTCTTTGCTGGTAATGTGCTCAGCTCTGCCAGAAGGCTGTGTGCAACAGGAAGCGAGCAGTGCAGTGCAAGCAGTGTGAGCAGCCCAGTGGTGGTGACTCACTGCACAACTGACACTGAAGCCGTAGGTTACTGCCGTCCTTGCAGTGTGGGCTCCCAGAAAGAGTTTCCTCTCCAGCCCCTATCTACAAACACGTTTTGGGGAAAATGCCCGGATTTTCACTCTGTTGGAGTATGGGTTGGCTAAATATGTCAGAAAGACCAATGTCCTCTGCCTGGGACAGGCACAGGACATGCAGTGAGAGGGCTGCCAGTCTGCATCACCATCTGCAGGGCTGTCCTGGCCTCTGGGGGGAATTTATCCTGGTTTCAGTGTATGAGCCCTGCAGGGTGGAGCTCGGTACAAAAGCTCCATCCGGCACACTAACCTGCTCTCTGCGAGCAGACATTCACACAGCTGCCCATCCTGCCAGCACAATCTGATAAGAGCACGAGCTGAGGTCAGTTCCTGGTGTCACCGCTGTTGTCACCAATGTCAGAAACAGTTTGTGGCTGTTGTGGCACGTGCAGCACCTGCTCCCTTGTGGGCCCCTTGCAGAGAGGGGCAAAGCTTTTGGGGTTTTTGTCCCTTTCTTTGATACCGTGCTGTAAATTGGTGTGCTGCTGTGACAGCTGAGGCCAAGAAAGGGTTTTCTGTGGTAAGGATTTTGTGGTTTGCTTTGGAGTTTGTTCATCTGTCTGTATCTGATCAAAACCTGTCTACTTGGAAACTGCACTTGAGCTGGTTTGAGTGGGAGATAATGCAAAGCATGATCCTTTGGGTGATGTGAACACCTTCATGACTCTGCAACCTCTTAGAGCTGCTGCTGCCAGCTGTGCATTATATGTATTCTTTCCAGTACTTGAGGGGAGCTTGTAAGCAGGAGGGAGACCAACTTCTTACACGGTCTGATAGTGATAGGATGGGGAATGGCTTTAAACTAAAAGACTAGAGATTTAGATTAGATGTGAGGAGGAAAATCTTTACTCAGAGGGAGTTGAAGCCCCAGCACTGCTGCCCAGAGCAGTGTGGGTGCTCCATCCCTGGGGGTGCTCAGGGCCAGGCTGGATGGGGCCCTGGGCAACCTGAGCTGGGGGGGAAATGGCAAGGGTTGGGGCTGCGGGATCTTTGAGGTCCCTTCCAGCCCAACCATTCTGTGATTCTATGGTTCTGTATTACATACAAGGCCTCGCTTTATACTTACTCAAATTGATGTCAAATCCTTACGGGCTCCACTGAGGACAGGGCAGGCACAAGTCTGCCTTGCAGGCAGCATGGAGACATTAAGACATCTATGGTCTGCTTGCAGCTAAGAGAGGCTTTGGGTGCTGTTGAATCTGTCCTGCTTCAATTGAAAGGCAGAAGGTGACCGAGCATCTCACCAGGGGCACACGGCTCTGCCTGAACAGCTACCTCCTCTGTGCAGGTGTGTGCTGGTGTGCTGCCAGCGTGTGTGGCTGCATCCCAGGGAGCCATAGCGGGGTATGACTGCACCTGCACTGCTGCAAGACAGGGCAAGAGAGAAGCAGCATTGCTCGAAGAATGGAATAGTGTTTGGATGGAGTATTTCAGTAGGGAATGGTGAGAGACTGCAAGTAACCATATTGGTGCTTTCAGGAAAATTAATGCTGAAAACAGAACTGAGTTTACCTGAATTACTTGGGCAAGGTCACTGATTACACAGAAAACTGACTGCTTCTGCAGAACTCTGTTGACACTGAAAAGCTGAGCTGTAATTAGGATGATCACTTTTCTTGCATAGAAACGAGGGACAAGTGGACAGCCAGAGAATAATTAGGGTCAAGATCCCTTGAAACGTAGGAAAATGCATTTCTACCATGCTCAAATATGTAATTTAATTATGTTAAGCTGTATTTTATTGCCAAAAATGGTACAATTCCAATTTGAATATCTTCCAATGTTGATTTTAGATCAATCTGTAGAACTCTTTAAACTCTTGAAACGTGGGACTGAAATTAATTGGCAGTTGGGGCTTAGCAGAATCTGTGCGCTTTGTCTCTGCACTGCATCCAAATCTGTTTACACAAGGAAAATGTTCTTTCCGCCATTGCATCTGAGGTAGGAATAAAGAGAATGCGTTTTGCAGGCCTAAAAAAAAAACAGAAAGAAGCAGATTTAATAAGAAAACATGAGGCATTTCCTGAAACATGCACATTCCTGCTGCTGAATCCCTCGGTATACAAAATTCTTCATACAAACAAACCATATCCAGCTTTTGTTGAGTTTGAACCCTTTCAGAACATTTCCAGTTTCCTGAAAATATAGCTGTAAAATATTTTAAGATTTGGAAGGTAAAGATTAGATCTGTTGAAGAGTAATCAGTGCAGCAGTTCTTGTTTAAAAAGAGTAATCGTTCCGCCTTGTTTTCCTTTCAAAAGTCTTTGGCCACCCGCAGCCACACACCCAACTGCTCTCTGCTGCCCCACGGGATCTTTCAGGTCCTGCTGTGAGCACATGAGCGCACAAACAGAAGTTCTTGAGTTTGCTGTTGGCACAAAAATGGGCCCAACACTTTGGCTGGGGGTTGGGAGCAATGGCCTGTCTCCAATGTCACACAAACCTTCTCCAGCATCAAACCCTCTGTAGGAAGTTCTGCCCACCCCTGTAGATATTCTCGTCCCAAATCAACCACTTCTGCGAGCACATTTGAAAGGAAGGGTGGTAATTGAGTGAGGACTATAAGAGGGTGCCCAATTTCTGTCTTCAGGTCATCACTTCTGACAGTTTTCCATCTTGGTTCTCCACTGAAAGTCGAAATCAGTTCCCTTCTTCTGGTTCCATTCTTCTAAAGCTTTCCTTTTCCAGTATGCTAAAGTAGTGCCCAATGAAGCTGGGATCAGAAAGCTCCATGGACAAAGCACAGCCAAGCTGGCCATGAGCTGGCAGTGCTCTGTGTTTGCAGGCTGAACCTGTACTAAATTCCCAGGTAACTCTGGATTAGACCTCATGCTCCAAACTTGGCAGGGATTCAGTGACCTGATGCAGTCAGTGAAAGGTGTGCTTTGTGACTGAATAGAAGCCATATGCAGAGAAAGTGCTGGGTTTCACAAAGGCATTGCAGAACCTTTCCAGAAGTTCATCTTCATTGTATGCCACATCCCTGCATATGCAGAAATAGAAACACTGCGTTGTGTCCAATTCCAGGGAGCAGAGCTTAAAAAAAATTTCGCTTCACAGCCAGTTTTATTTGTTTAGGGAGAGCATAAAAGGTGAAGATTTGAGGAATTCTTGTTTGCATATAGTTTTGTGGTGGGCTCTGTTAAATGAGACTCCTTCAGGTTAGATTCATAGAATCATAGGATGGTTGGGTTGAAAGGGTCCTTAAAGCTCACCCACTCCCAACCCCTGCCATGGGCTGGTTCCCCCACCCAAGTGCAGCACTCCTTGGCCTTGTTGAACCTCATTACGTTCATGTGGGTCCACTTCTCAAGCTTGCCACGTCCCTCTGCATGGCATCCCTTTTTCTGCTGTACCAACTGCTTGGCTTGGTGTCACCTGCAGACTTGCTGAGCAGTTTTGCTGCAGTGTTGTTATGTGATAGTGTTAATGAGTTTGGTCTTACTCATACAGTAAGTAAATGAAACAAAGGGTAATCCCTTGAAATAAAGAGCGAGTGGTCAGCTCAGATATCACAACATTAGAAAACAATTGCTGTAGCTAAAAGCCTGAGAAATTTTGCTGGCAGAAGACAGGAAATTGTCGCACTAAGATGCTTGTGCTTATCTGTGTATCACTGTATGGTTTTTTATTATGCAATCCCAGAAAGTGATGCAGTATAACATGGAGAACGCAGCTGTTTTACAAGCATGTTCTGCCTGCAATGCTTGCTTTAGTGGTGCATTGTGAATAAATGACTTTTTTAGTGTTATTTTTAATTTTCTGCTGGATATTTTACATAGTTCAGTCACAGTTAGTCCTTGATGTCTGTTGAAACTGGGATCCATTCAGCACAGAAGACAACAGGGAAGGCAGAGAGTTGATTATGGATCCTCCACTGTCTGCCCACATAGCTTAGGACACTCCAAAGTGTAGTGCAGGACCAATCTGTGCAGGCACAGCTAGTGTAGATGCACATTTACCTGCCTCAGGGAAAAGTTCCTTCTCGTGGGACTTCCAACCCCATTCCCTGTTGCTTGGGGGTGTTATTTATTGAATCAGAGAATGGCCTGGGTTGAAAGGATCACAATGTTCATCGAGTTTCAACCCCCTGCTATATGCAGGATCGCCAACCACCAGACCAGGCTGCCCAGAGCCACATCCAGCCTGGCCTTGAATGCCTGCAGGGATGGGACATCCACAGCCTCCTAGGGCAACAAGAAGGTTGCCTTCCAATGGGGGAAAAACTGAAGAGAAGTTGGGAACTGCCTTTGGAAATGATGGCTGTTAAATTTGCTGCCTTTGATTGCCTCGTTGACTCTTGAGAACCCGTGTTTTCAGGCTTCTTTTGGTAACCACCGGTGCCAAGATACTTATTGAAGTGCCAAAAATGGAAATTTTCACTTGACTCGAAGAGCTGATGCTTTTCAGTAGGAAACCAAAAAACACCAGGCTGCTTTCAAATTACACAGAACTGATGTACTCCAAAACTTTTGCTTAAGTTCTACCCACGCACTTTCAGAAGTGCTAAAAATTGCTTTGGATCCCCATGGCTCTGCAGACGTGCACCCTGCAGCTAAATTTGACACCAGCCCCTCCTATTCCATCGTGGAGCCATAGAGTTTGCTTGCTGTTGTTGTAAATCTTCCTTGTTCTAACACAGAGGAATTATGAAAGGTTCAGTTGCTCAGGTGGGGTCCCTTGGTAAAAGCTGGATCATAATATGCTGTGTTGATAAATAGCTTGAGTTTGGATGTATTATTTAGTGTGAAGGACCAGCTGAGGTATGTGCTGCTGGTGCACTTTATAACTAGCCCCAGGCTGGATGGGGCTGTGAGCAACCTGGGCTCAAGGGAGATGTCCTTGCCTACAGCAGGGGGTTGGAACCAGGTGATCTTAAAGGTCCCTTCCAACCCAATCCACTCTATGAACCATTGAGTGTTCCTAAAAGCTTGTACCTAAATATTTCAGTTAGGTATTTGGCAGTTACCATGATTCATGTGTGAACTCTGGAGTGCCATGGCAGAATGGAAACAGCATTTGAATGTGGGATCATGGCGGTTCAAGGTAACCTCTGTATGTCCTTTACTTTCTAGAACTTCTTATGTGTTTTTCTTCAGGATGCAGAGTTTGTACTCTGCTGGAAACTCCTTTCTCTTCAACAGGCTATTTTAATTTGTAGATGTCCCAATTCTGCCACCAGAGCATTTTTCTACCTGTGAACGTGGCCGATCGTTGGGCTGCCAGAATGAAGCCTGGGTGGAATCAGACAGATGAAAACTCTTGCAGGGCCAGAGGAGATGAGAAGCCCAGATATGACAGGATCTTTTTAAGGTTAACTCAAACGGGGCTCAGGTTCCTTATGTAGAAAGCACTAAACAGTTAACACAGCATGAGCGGAGTGGAAAGACTATCCCAAGTTTTTTTCTGTGAAATTATAGATGAGAAAAAAATGATGGCTCTTGTGGCCAGAATTGGATTAGGAAAGAGCTCAGGTTTTAAACTAGATTTGCACTGTATCTGAGATCGTTATATGTCTCCACTTAGCAATAGAGGCAAGAATGCTTATTTGCACCTGGTTGACTTGCTTGCAGCTGGCATTAACAGGATTCATATTTCATGCTCTTGTTTCAAGCCAGCAAGGAAATAGGTGCAGAGCTTTAACAGATGTTCTGTGTGCCCTAGGATGAAAGAGAGAGAATCACTTAATGTTCCCATTTGTAATGCACACAATGAGAAGGGAATTGTGATGCGGTGCCAGTAATTCCTGTACAGTATCTCTTAAGTTGGTGCTGTGTATAAAGGGGTGGAGCCTATGGTAGAGGCAGTATGCAATGATGGCTTTCTGTTTCATTTTAGGAACAGAAAGGCTATTATAGGTCTGACAAAGCAGCAATTTTCTTTTTTATTTTCTCCTTTTAAATACAGGGTTTTTTTTTTTTTGTTTGCACTGTTTTGGCCAGGAGCACAATCTGGAAGTAATGCATAGCTCTTAGTAAATTGCAATTCCTTGCTTCCTTCCAACAGTAATCTCCTCCTTCAGAACTTCTGAAGCTCTCTTCCCCAGAGTTTTTCTGATTTCTGTGTTTTCACCCAAAGTCTTCAATGTAAGAGGCCACTGTAACAAAAGCAGCATGAGCGAGCAAACCCAATCATGGGGACCAGCAAAACAGAAGAGGCTGTCTCAGAGGAGACGGGGACTATTCACCTCCAGTCCTCTCAAGCGTTACTCAGCTTTTGTATCTCCCAGGAGCTGTGCCATTCTCCCAGAATTCAGACCTTTTTGGGAGCTACCTGCCAGCACCTTTGCCCAGACTCCTCGGCTTCCTGCCCTTGTCTTTTCCCTTCTGCCCAGTTCCATGCCAGGATCCCTCTCACTGAGCTCTGCCCAGTGTCCACACACTCCTGCCAGCCCGCAGGGTCCCACCTCTTACCGAAGGCCCTTCCTGACCCTCTGTGTCACAGGATCCCCACTTTGCTCAGCTGCTCACTGCTCCTCTCCCTTCCCACCCCCTTCCCAGACCCATATTCCTCCTACCCGTGTGTTACATTCAAAACAGAGTACATTTCTGGGCAGCTTGCATTTTGGGAAGTGGCTGTTTCTCCCAGCTGTAATTCCCATCCCTGGTCTCATTCCTGTAAAATGAATTGCTCAGCATGAGATTTAATCTATAAATAAGAAGGTTGGAAAAGACCTCTAAGAGACATCCAGTCCATCCATTGACCCATCACCGCTGTGCCCATGACCACGTCTCTCTATGGCACAGCCTTTCTTTGATGCAAGCAGCTATTTTTCATCTCTGGCACAGTAACCAAACTTCTCCTTGAGAGCCAAAAGGAAATGGGAAGATGCCCCGCAGGCTTCCTCGCCAGCAGGCAGTCCATGACAACTGTTTGCTGAAACAGGAAACCTATGATTTTTTTTTTTCTTTTTCAAATGGAAAAGGAAAAAAAAAGTTTCTGCCAGCATTTAGCAGCCAAGTGGGAGCGACCTGATTTTCAGCTTCCACTGCACTTTGTGGGTGTTGCAACAGTTTTGTAACTTACAACTTCATAACTTACTGCAGTGCCTATATATGGGTTTAAGTACCTGGCGTAAGGCGCTTTGTTAGAAAGGTCTGGACTTAAGCAATGCAAGCAGATGACCGGTTTCCTAGTTCCTCCTTGCGCCTTGGCTCAGGAAAGGAAAACACTTCCTCTTCCTTCTCAGGGCCCCAGACTTCCTGTGCCATCTATTTATACGGCTGTTGTAATGAGCCCCAACTTAACCACTTCCTTGCCTGCCTTCGTTTAGGCTTCATGTCTTTTCAATCTGTTTTCACTTTGCCTCTGTAGTCCACCTGCAGCTTCTTCTGAAGTTATCTGCTCAGAGCTGCGTCTCCATCCTTGGAGCAGGGTGTTGTCAGGGCATTCTGTTGGCCAGATGACGTGGCTTGGAGATAACAAAGAGGAGCAGACTTAGGCTGGGCCCTGTTGGTCTTTTTACACCAGGTATACAGGATGATCAGCTGTAATGAGAGCTGTCAGAACATGTAGGTAGATGGAAAGGGGCCACGGGATGTAACCAAAGAGCAGCAACTAGAGGCTTTAGCAATAGCACATTAAACTATTAGAGAACGTGCAAAGGGAGTCTACAAAGATAGCAAGGGGTCTTTTGAGCTTTTCTTGTCAATCCCATTTTCCAGCTCTTCTTCCATCTCTGTCATTTCTCCTGGGACTCTCCCTGGTATTTTTACATGCTCCTTAAAAAATGGCGTCCGGGCTGAGTGCAGCAGCCCAGATAAGCACAGCAAGACAGCTTCTTCCTGGCTCTCATATGACAGTCCCATTAATAGATCTCAGAAAGACATAGGCTTCTTCTGATGCAGCTTCTCACTATAAAGTTGCTGTGCAGCCTCTGACTTGCTGTTATCCAGATTCCTTTGTGCAGTTCTGTTTTACAGGCTGTTCTTGATGTTGCATATGCTCTCTCAGTGCTTCCTTTCCATATGTTGTGGCTATCATCCGTGCAGAGCGGAGGTGCTTGCAGGCATTGCTGCAGGGCACGGTGCCATGGAGCAGTGCTCTGCTCCTGTGTCCTGGGAGCTGTGTGAACTCCTGGGGATGTGGTGTGTTGCTGTGGAGATGACAGTCTCCATCCATGTTTCTAATGACTTGAAACAATTCACTCTGCAATTAAAACAAGATCTATCCTGTGATAACCCAGAGGAAATAGTTACTTGCTAAATGGAGGCGGGGGGGGGGGGGGGGGGG
>PPHD01018322.1:0-14604 GCA_002909625.1 Bambusicola thoracicus
AAAAAAAAAAAAAAATAGAATATCTAGATCAAGTAATATTTTATCTTTGTTATATACCAAGTCCATAAACATATGTATAAATAAAAATACAAATAAATAGGTACATGGATCTTTGAAAGAAGGTCCTGCAATATTAGTCTTCCAGTTCCTCAACAACGTGTAATTAGTTTCAGCATGTTCTCTGTATACACAGCTTATCAAGTCTCACGCGTAAACTCATAGTCTACTAGACCACATCTCCAGATTTTGATACTTTTATACTCTTGGCCTTGTAGTGCTGCCTCAATCCTCACTTTGTTGAGATCAGGAATGCAGGTGTTCTTTACTCGGATTGGATATACACCATAGTGCAGCTACTGTGCTACAGCTACCAAAGGTAGCTCCAAGGAGGGTGACATATTTACAGAGCACACTGAAATGCAGAAGACAGACTCACTGATATACTTGGAGAAGTACTCTTGCTATAGCATACAGCTGCACCACAGCTGATCAGCTTTCTGTGTCAACTTGTTTAATTTCTACACAGGTAGTACATCAGGTTCTGCATCTTTGCTTCACATGGTTTATTCACATTTTCTACCAAGTCTGTACTGCAGACAAGCATTAAGCTCATGCCTGTCTTTGGCTGGCATCAGTAAACAACAGTTCTTCATTCATCTCAGCTAGAGCCACAAAATATTCTGAATATGTTGAAATGAGCATTGCCATGTTTGTTGATGTTTTATTAAGACTGCTGATAGAATATACATTTTGATACAGAAAGGAACTAAAACTGAAGAAATAGTGTTGATCTGTAATATTCTCTAGCTATTTTTAAAATGACTTTTAAAAAGTGTACAATTTTAAAATCATAAACTAACTTTCAAAATATATTAGTACTAAATAAATTTTACCACTATATTCATTTCAATTTTGAAGTTGTTTTCAGTATTGGAGAAATAATGTGTTTTTCCATCATGTACGAGGGCTGCTCTGAAAGTTATGCCTCCTATTTTATGATGTTTGCCCATGACATCAGAGGCAGTTGTTGGTGGTAGGGTAGTAGAGGCTGAGCAGAGATAAGAGACAGTGGCTTACCTCTGCTGGTGCAGATTTTTACGAGCACAGTGCACAGCTCTTGTTCACTGCTGGTGAAAATGCGTTGTTAGTGGTGGTGAATATGTTGAAAAAGAAGTTTTATAGCTGGGAATTTGTTCTATCAAATAGTCTTACTGTATCTGCAGTGGTTTCTATGGTATTACTTTCAGACTGACCTCCATATCAGCCTATTAGATGCAGTAAAGACAACTGCTGAAAAATTTAGTCAAAGGCAATACTTGTACTGGAAAATAAATGTCACTAAAGTACCTCCAAATGAGAAAGTATTAACAAATAAAAATATTTTATTAACATTTTTATTAGAAATTCAAGTACAGAATGAAGGATATATTGAAATATGATCAATATATTAGGTTTTATTTTCTTATATTTACTTCTTGATGTTTCCAGAGCAAGATCTATATAATAATAATAATTTTTTGTGTGTTTTTTAACCTGTTGAGTTTCAAATACTATTTCATGTGAGCTTGAGTACTGTAATTTAGCTAAAATTAATGTTAGCCTACATGACTCTAATGTATGTATCTGTCTTACAAAGTTGTTGCTGTGGAGTAACAAGTATGTTATTCAAGGAAGGATACTGTCAAATCTTCATGAGCCACTGACTATAATAGTGATATTTGAAGTATCAACCATATTGGAAGTTCATTATGAGCGAAACTACCTTTTCTTGATTAGTTTGTTCTAAACACATTAAGCGATCTGGAAAAGCATGATGGAAAATATCTAGAAAATACTGCCCTAGTAGGGATACCATTATCCACATCCTATGCATATTTTATCTGTTGTTTTTTAACAATTTGATTTTCATTTGTGACGTAGATACAAATTGTTGATATCCATGATTGTGACATATAAGGATAATATTCAAGGATTAGACATTGTCCTGCTGTCTTTGAAAGGTATGTCAAGATATTTTTATTCAGGGAGCTGATTAGCTGCTTTCTTGTTTAATTTTCATTGTCCACTGGAGTGAAATCAAATAGATACATAAAACATCATGTTCTCAAAATTATATATATGTTACAGCATATCTCACTAAAAACAACATTCTTCAGAACCTATGGATTATTCTGTAGATGTTCAAGGCAAGAACAGTAAATACAGAAGACATATTTTTCCTTCAGAAAATGATTTTTGAAGAGAATAGCAGGCTGAAAACTAATTTCTTAACCTTGAAAAAGAGAAGATCTTATGGATAAACTGCCTGACTGAATCCTACAAGGAGATATATCTACATGCAGATATATTTCTATGCAGTGACTCAGGTCTTTTGATTATATTGAACTAATCTTCAACTTAAATATTAGTTAACATGATTCCTTCTAGAATTTGAAATACTAGCCAAAGAATAAAGTAAAATAAATCTTTAAAAGTTTTTTATTAATTTCAATAAATCACTTTCTGAAACTGAAATTAAAAAAATGTCATGTTTATGGAGAGAAATATGCTGTGAAAGTACATAGGCTTTGGGACATTAATTCTTTCTACATAACTTCTATCAACTAAATATAGTAGTAGTCCACATGAATCATGCTTTCATAAATAAATAAATAAATATTTTTTCCCCCCCAGTGTAACATATCTAGTTTTTTTAAGCAATTAGTAGTTCTGGTAGGGAGACATCAAATTAAGTTGCTGGGTTAAATCACAACATCAAGTTAGTCCTTATTAGCCTGATTTAGAACCAGGCTTCAAGCACTTATAAGTGACATCTGACCTACCACAGCTACTGGAATTTAAAGGACAGGCTGGATCTATTATGTCTTGTATAAATAACAGTTGGAGATACAGCTTGAATCTGACTCATATTTCTCAAGCAAGTGCTTTAATCACTGGTGTATAGAGGCAATCAGTCATTTGTTCTGGCCCAGTGAATATTTATTTATTTAAAATGGAACAGCTCCAGCAAGAAAGACAGAGACTGATGTAGCATGCTTTAGTAGCAGGGTAGTTACATAAGAGAATTTATGTTAGTCAATAAATCCCTGCAACAGGGAATCGCAAGATAAAACTATTACAAAAAGTCTCAGTCATACATTTAGACACTTGGCAGTTCTGAGAAATGACATTCTAGCTGGAACATATTTCTCTTTAAAAACAGACTCTACCACAAATGAAGGAACAGCTTTATTCATGCTAGTGTTTAGATACAGAAGTACTGCCTCTTTCTAATCCACAAAGTAAAGACATAGGATGGGGCTACTTGGAAAAACATTTGGATGATAGTCTTGATACTAGCAGCAATGAACTCTCTTATTCTGGAAGAAAAAAAAAAAAAAAAAAAAAAAAGAAAAATAAAAGAAAAAAAACACAACTCATTCAAAAACTCATTTGCTCAAACTTTGGCTTACATATTAAAGAATTAGTTCTGGGGAAATTAGACTGTCTTTGTCTACGTTGATAAGTATGCTACAGATGAAAGGACATTGGTTGAGGTTTTAAATATTATGACACTACAAATAATGTGCTATGCTAACTTACTATTATTTGTGAAAATACGTTATTACATTATGTGTGAAAATAATGCCCTATTATGAAGCATTATTTTTCAGAATCATACCTTGTCCACTTAAATTGATGCTACTCATTTTAATCCAAGAACTGCAGGTTGTGAGACAGAAAAATCTTTAGAGCAGCATTGATTTGCCATTTTTTTCCTAATATCAGTTGTTTCTTCTAGTTGAAATTACCAATTCAAAAGCATTAATATCCTTCTCATAGTTTTTAGTCTTTTTTAATCATGTTCCCTTTTCTACCAGCAAAAGACATTTTGTATAGCAATATGTAGTTAATCTGCTATGTATCATTTCTCTAATGTGGAAATCCATCAATTTTGAGAAAAATGAATCCTCTTTATGGCAAAAAACACTGTTTTCTTCAAAACCTTGTCATAGAATATTCCACAGTATTATATAGTTCTTTAAACATTTAAAGCTATTTTTAAAAAAGACATATGTTCAGATAAATCAATGCAATCATATGTTGTCATCAGTTTGGTGAAAAAAAAAACAACAAAACATTTTGATTGACTATGCTTGTGCCTGCAGCCTGTACTTTACAAAGTTTAATTAATTTTCTTTTTTTTTAATTAATTTTTTTGCACAAATCTAAAAACTGAGTTGAACAACAATTAAGACCCAAATATGTTTTTACTCCTTCTCCCAAATGCCTTTAATTTTCACAAAATCGAACATTATCTTATATAAAGTAAATCTGTTAGTTTATACTTCAAATTATAGATACTCAAGTACAGTGTAGTTGTGCAAACATGTATTTCTCCGTGTAGGATTGCTTTCGGCACATCATAAATAAGTAAAAATCCATGAATTGTATGTTTGCATAACTGAGAAAGAACGAAAATATTACTTGATCAAAACAGCGAGTTTTATCCTGCTAAAAGGGATGGATGCATTTTACAGAAGAGGGGACCCTATTAAACAAAAGTTTTGATCATGTTTAGAGATCTTAACTCATGTAGAAAAACAAATAGACTTAACCATATTAAACATGTTTTAAAGACCTTTTATCCAAACTTTTTGTCAAATTTCATTTGTACTACAAAATTCAGTTTAGAAGATTATTAAATCATTTCCATTATCAGATCTTCTAAAAAGGAGAGTAAACTCACATACAATTTAAAGTATTTGATGTGTTGCTGAGAGCATAAAAAGACCAGAAGAAAGATTAAATGCATTCACTTAAGATAGAATATTGCTCCTACTGTGCAGAATACCTGATATATGTGTTGATAGAGGTGTAAGAACTATAAATTCTCTGTTAAGGCTCTGAAAATATGTCTACATTTTATTATTTTCATTAATGTAACAGTTGATAATATTAAATAATCTCAGGAAATTATAGGCTGCACTGAAATAGGCTGAAGATACATTTTTATTGTTTACATATCTAAGGAGGTTGAACAGAAAACTACGTAAGCAGAGTTACTGTACATGCAGAGAAATGTGCAAAAAGATAAAAGTAGAGTAGTTTCAGTGTAGACATTTTTTTTTTTAAACTCCTGCAGTATCTCGTGTCTGAACATAATAGTGATTAAATAAGAATGATAGATACAAGACTGAATTATATTTTGATGAGTATAGGAGATTAAATTCTTTACCTCTTGTATCATTATGTTCCACAGCAACTTATGTGCAATACTGAGAACTTAAATGGTACTTAATACATATAGAGTAATTTTAAGTTTTTCCCTACAAGCAAGCTTTTCAGGTAAAATAAAAATGCATGGATTATGCAAAATATTAATGATCACAAGATAATTCACCACTTTGTTCCATAACAGCTTAAGCTGATAGTTATGAAAGAAACATCTAGAGATATGTCAGGTAATGATCTCAGCTCTGGACTGGAGTCTAGTTATCTGGACAATAATATAACACTGAAGCAGTAATACTGTGGGCAGTACGAAGCAATATTAGCACTTGAATTGCTGTGCAATTTTGTCTTATAGTTCTTCATCTATAGTTAGGTAGAATGTGTATTTATTGCTTCATTAGTAGATTTAATGACATCAGCAGTGTTTTATTTCTCCTTTTCAGTGCTGAAGATCTATTTTCTTGCAATATATGCTGACAGTGACCCAAGATCTATTTTTAACTTTCCATCGAACTTTGGCAATTGAGGGCGCTGACCTAGTTTGAGCACTCAGATACACTTTAAATTCCTATTAAAAAGCTTTAAAGGAACTTGATCATTTTAGACTACAAATCAGTCTGAGAATAGGATGAAAGCTGTGGTAGACCGTGGAATGTTGCAGATATAAGTCATTTAACTGAGGTGATTTTTTAAAAAAAGTTATTGTCATTCAGGTAACAGCATTTGAGGAGCTGCTTGTAGTCACAGGTCATCAATCTAATGCACAGGTTTCTCTACCAGAGCCTCTCTACACTGCTGTATGTAATTTTCTAACAGCCACCTGCAACTTTGCCATCAACTATACTGAAATGTGGATTTTGCAGATTGAGGTTTTCTTCCAGTCAGTTAGATTGGGAACCTTGTTAGGTGAGGGCAGATACAGCATTTATGTTCTTTTAATGAGAGTAAGAATATAACTAAAATATAAATAAATAAATAAAACAAAACAAATTTAAAAAACAAGCAACAACAAAACAAATAAAAAGCATTCAAGAATCAAGAGTAAGACTGTTCTAAATTGAGTTTCAGGTGGGGGATTGGGGTTCCTTCATTCCTTGCTTTCAATTACTATTAACTGTTTTCTGTCCTCTAATTTATAGAAGTATCATAATGGAAAGTCCTTCCTTTTTGCAATCCAGAGGCCTAAAATATCTTCTCACCACCCCCTGCTCATATAGAACAGGAAATATTATATTTTGCACTTATTGGCATTAATGAGCAGCTAGCACTATGCTAACACTGTGGAACAGACATTTTTGACTAGATGACTTGGAAAAATATACTACCTGCTATATCTACCCCTTCACTTTACAGGACTAATGATCTAAACCATTTATAACACATAGCTTTTTTCTTAATTTAAACTCTTCCTGCATTAGACAGCCTCAAAAATGCTTGAAACTTTTTTTTCCTCTCAAACAAGCAGTGCAACCTTTCAGTACTCTTTTCATATTCTTCCCCAGTTTCAAGAAGTTTTCTCATAGAGTTACTTATTCCTTTCCTGTTTCATTTTTCCTCATCCTTTTTATTTGTATGTTGCTACATATAAGATAGGCAAAAGCAGCATTTTCCCCAGTACTACAGATGTATTTTTCCAATAACTTTGCATACTACTGGGCATCTCAAATTAACATTAGATAAATTACTTTAACATTTTGAAATAGAGGGTTAAAATATTAAAATAGTAGCAAAATATATTGAATGTGAATGTCCAAGAAAACCCTGAAGAAACATTTTAATAAGCTAACTCTGGTCATGCATGGCCAATTAAAATACTGCAAAATAAGCATCTTCACTCTTTCAAAGTGGGATGAGAACTTGGTTTTCACTATTTTCATACATGGAATAAAAAGCCTAAGATCAGTGATCTGTAGAAATAGACAGAAAGCTGAGGATTTCTACAACAGATTTTGGATAAGAAATCTACAGTCATCAGAACTGAGACTCTGATGATTTGATGCTAGAAGGCTGATCCAGTAACAACAGAATAAACCCTTACTTCGCCCATCTTGGAAAAGATTTTCAAACTATTTTTGTGGTAGAACTGAAGCTGTTTTTCACACTAATAATCTTCTTTTAAAAAATAAAGGAAAAAGAGACAGGTTATATTCATTTGTAGAAGAGATGAGAGAGAAAAGAGACACCATAGCAGATTTAGATATATTCTTAGCTGTCTCTAGATGATTTGGTTTAACCTTTGCATTTTGCAGTGTTCATAATCAAAGTTTAGGTTTGTTTGTTTTTTCCCTTTTCTGTGCAGTGTAGGTGAAAATGAGCAAAGTAAAATGTTTTTTAACATTTGAAAGTGACTCTGGGCAAATAGTCATTGGTAAGAGGCAATTATAAAGAGCTATTCAACCCACCAGAATCTGAGTTATTTCCCTAAGGGCATTTATCTCTTCCTATTGACTACAATCTGAGTTTTAGCAAACACAGTTCAAACATAGTCCTGTGTCTATTTCAAGTGGGATAAATCCAGGCCTCTTTGGGTTTGTTGTTGTTGTTTGTTTGTTTGTTTGTTGAGGTTCTTCGCTTTAAAATTATTGTAATGTCTTTCCTTCTACACAGACATAAATAATGGACTATAACATTACTTAGGTATGTGTACAAGAAGGGGAAAATGTACCTTCCTGAATATACTCCTGAAGATATATTAACATGAGAGGGAGAAGAGAGAAGGACTCTCTTTTAACCCAGCTCAAGCCACTAATTTGGCATCACTGCTAAATCATTATTGTTGAGAGGATGTTTAGGGACCTCTAAGTGGAAGGGAACCTCTTAAGCCCACTTGCAGCTGCTGACATTACACTGAATACTGAGTTGGATTTTTATATCACTTGATCTTTCATTTTCATCCTTTGCTGATAATGTTCTTGAATATTCAAAGAACTGTTAATGTGAAGGTATATCAAAAATTCAAAACATCACTTTGTAATGCACTGTTTCATTAAGATTGTCCCCTACATTTATTTTATTTTTACTGTTTCATTATTTTTAATAAAGAAATTTTTCAACAATCCTAAAAAGGCTGAAAGAGTTAAATGCCAACTATGTATACTGAAAAAAGTAACTTTGAAACTAAATTCATTATACTAGCTGCATCCAGAGTAGAACTGATTCATGTGATTGAATCAGAGAATCATAGAATGGCTTGTATTGGAAGGGATATAAACTTGTTCTCCTGCAAATTACATTAGAATTTAAAGAAAGTTTTCTAACTCAAAGTCTTATGAATGATTTACAGTTAATGTTTAGGAAAAAACTGCACAATGCCATAATGAAAATTAGTCTGCTTTGCAGATAGAAGAAATTTTTATTTGGGCAGAGTGTTAAGTATAAAAAGCAGGAAAATGTTAATTATATCCTCATATTCAAAACGAGTTTTCAATTTTGACTTAAAGTTTACCTATCTAGGTCTATCTTCTGGAACATCCCAAATGTTATTTTACCTCCATGTCAGTGATTAATTGTCTGAATGCCTGGTAGATCATTCAAAATAGAGCTTGTTGCAAAAGTTGATTGAAGGCTCATCCCTAATATAATTACCATTTTTCCATCAGGTCTGTGAAACCATAGAACCTTCATTGTTTGTCAGAAAAGCTTCTTTCTGCAGAAAAAAATATTATTCTTTAGTTTCAGCATACTGAGTAAAAGTTTGCATTTATGATTAGGAGAAAAATTAGTTTAATCTCTAAGCTTACTGAAAATATTCAGGGTTAAATTTGTAAAAATGAAGATATAAATGATTTGTAAATGGCAGAGAGCTAATTCTATGTGTGTCAAATATACCTCTGAAAGAAGCTGGAAAGATAAAGGAAGGATACCCTTTTTTGTTCTTTTAACTAGTTCTTGCCATGATCATGACAGACAGAATAGAAATGCTTATCGCTGTGTCTGAATAGCTAAAATGTGTCAAATTAGTATTGAAGCCAATCGGAGTCAACACAGATTCCCTAGTAGTAGAATTGTTATTATTTACAAAAATTAAGTGTGCACAAGATTGAAACACTAGGAAATGGAAAGTGGCAGTTAAAAGGCTGCACAGGAAAGGCCAAGAGAGGGAACTGCACTTGATGAATAAGTTCTTTCATACTATACTCCATGAAAAGTTTTTGTCAGATGAAACATAAGTTGAACCACCAGATTTCTAAGTCTTATTCAAAGATTGTGCAAAGAAGATGATAATCATTACTTCTCTTAAAGTTTTCAAACCATGGTGTGTTACTCACCTAAAAGAATGATATTCACTTCATATTCTATAACAACCAAAACTTTATGCAGGAAAAAAGAATGTCTATTTAATTGCATTTATCCAATCATTTTTGGTTTTGTTCTTGTTTTTGTTTTAATGATAAATGCTACAGAATGAACACAGTCTGATGGTGTTTTGTTTCTGGATCACAGATGTTCACACACAGAACCACAGAATTCAGAAATGGTTGATGGTGGAAGGCAGCTTTGGTAATCACACAGTGCAACAACTAATAATTATGCTCAGGGCAATGTCAGCTACAGCATGTTGCTCAGAGCCACATACAGTATGTGTTTGACTTTCTCCAAGGATTGTTTCCTCTTTATTCTCTCTCATCAAGTATTTACATGTATGTAATTTACACTGATAAGATACCCCCTGAGCTTTTTTCTTCTTAAGACTAAACATTTCTGTTTTTTCAAGTTTCTTCTCATATTAAGATGTTCCAGTCCCTCTGGAAGGCCCCTCAAAGAACCTTCATGGTCCTTGGCAGGACTTGTTCCAGTAATTCTACCTGTCTTTGATGCTGGGATGTACAGATCTGGAGCCAGCATGCCAGATATGTCTCATCCGGGCTGAATAGCGAGGAAGGGTCACCTCTCCCAACTTACTGGCAGTACTCTGCTTAGTGCAACCCACAGTGCCATTGACTGCCATTATCATAAGGACACTTATTGAAACTGGTGTTGTTAGGACCCCTAGGGTCTTCTTTGAGGAGTCCCTTTACAGCCAGTCAGTCCCCTGTAGGTATGGGTACATTCCTTCCAAGGGGCAGAACATTTCACTTCCTGTTGTAGAACTTCACGTGATTTCTTCAGCCTACGAAGGTCCTCCTAGTATATCAGTTATCCCTGCTAGTTTTTGTTTGCAAACTAAGGGCATACTTGGGCCCATAATCCAGATGACTATGTCTAGTAAAGATGAAGATGTTGAACAGTATTGGTCCCAATATTAGCTTCTATTAAACTCCAGCTAGAATTTATGTCACTATAATCCTTTGAACTCAATATGTTAGACAGTTTCTAGTCCACTTCACTGTCCAGCTTATCTATTCTGTACTTCACTAGCTTATCTTCCAAAATATTTTTGCAGACAGCTTCAAAAGCCTTGCTAAAGTATTCACAAGTAACATCTACTGCTCTCCCCTCATCCATTGAGCTAGTTATCTCCTTATATAAATCTATCAAGTTGGTGAGGTGTGTTTTTCAATTTATTAATCACAATCATCTTCGTGTCTTTCCTTTGCCTGTAAATTGCTTACAGAATCATTTGCTTGATCATCATCCCAGACGCTGATGTGATGTTGACAGGCTTGCAGTTCCCCAGGTCATCTTTCTTGAACTTCTAGAAGACAAGACTGAAATATGCTTTCTTCTAGTCACTAAAAACTTCCTTCAATTACCATGACCTTTTCAAGAGAACTGAGAGTAGCTTTGCAATGGCAAAGGCTAGGCCCCTCAGAGCCTTTTGTTGGTGCATCTCATCATTTACCATGCAGTTGTATTATTCTGGTCTGCTGATGCATTCCATAGTATTACTATTCTCCACTGTGCATCTTTCTTGCTTTAGGCTTTATCATAATCTCAGGGGCTTGTGATTACTGAAAGACACTATCATAAGGAAAAAAAATGTGATAAATAAGACATTGAATACATGATATTTTATATTTCTATTCAAATGTTGGTAGTTTGAATGACAAATGGAAGCTACAGTGCCAACCATCTGCAAACTAAAACCCACAGAAAGTTTGCTTATACATGCCTCCTGTGCATGACATGGATGTTATGATGAGCAAAAGCAGGAGGATTGGTGTTCTCAAAGTTTTTTTTGGTGGATGATTTCTGACATAATTTTTCAGACTATGTATATCTTCTCTTTGTTTACAAGGTGTGAGTTTGACAGTAATTATGATTTATACACATTAAATTATTAAATATCAACGAGTTTTCTTCAATTAATACATTAATTGATATTCTGTGGTTAAACTGTATATTTGTCTCCTGATATACAGTTCTCTTACAGTAGACAGAGTTAATGGGGCAAGATGTAAGAGGAGCATCTCTTGCCTACTGTCACAGTCAGAACAAATTAAAAGACAGACAATAGTGGATCTAGATACTGTGGTTTATTAATAAATAAATAAATAAAAATTACTGATTTTATTCTTCTTGATTCTCACACACTCAGTTGTGCTTCTCATATACACCCTTCCACACACAGCATTATGTTTGTTAGGTCTTGAATTTCCAGCAGGGAGACTGCTGCCAGTCCAGAGAGACTGGGGAGAAAGATATCCGGGGTATGCAGCTGCTCACAGGTATATTTCATCATCCTATCTAATTTATATGTATATTAATATTCAGAATTGAGTAAGAGTCTTAAGTTTCTTCTGTAGAACAATAAATAAAGTAGCAATTTGCTACAAGTAGGAAAGGTAAAATACATACTGTATTGAAGATTTGGAATGCAAAATACACTGCAATTTCAGAAACAGTCTGGGCAGAAGAACAGTGCCAATAGCAAAATGAAAGAAACATGCAGGGAAACAAGAAAGATCTGAAATAGAAATAAAAGAACATATCTGAAAAAATGCATACAAATATTAACTTTATAGTGTCAAAGAAAGAAAATAAGAAAAAAATAATGTATTTAGTCTTAGACAAGAATTTCTGAGTTTTCTTTTATGGTAGTAAACGGTGGACTTTATCTTCTCTCCAAAATCTCATAGGCTATATGGAAGCATGGTCAGGTAAATTCAGTTACAACTGAAGTGACTGATAACTGAACTGAATTTGATTCCTACAAATAGTCTATGAAAACACATTTTTAAAAAAGATATGATATCAGAAAAACATCAAAGCATTTTAGATCTTAGTCCATTATGTGGCACTTATTTCATTAGTCAGTAACTATCTATAATAACATGTTTTTATAATTGTTGGTTAATGATAATTCTGGGACTTTTTAGTGGCTAGTTCACTGAGGAGTTAACAAAATTCCCCAAAAGTAAATATATTATAGAAACGCAGAGTTATCAAGTTTTACAATCTGCTATGCGAAGTTACAATCATACATGTATAAATTAAGTGTGTGGGTAAATATTTTTTGTGATTGGTATGAGAACAATTTTTAAGACTATACAACAGTTGCGAATTCTGATTATTGTTATCAATAATTTAAACCCATCGTATGAAGGCATAAATTTAATTTCACACACTTATTCTATTATTTGATTAAATAAAACAGGCAGATTAAGTCGGCAGCTTAGGTCAAACGCAATTAAGAAATTGGTTCAGTCCATCCTTCTCACACTTTTCAGACATCTTGGAAAAGATACAAAGCTGTGAATGCTGTTTCAACAGCCAGTCATGCGTTCAGGTAAGAGTTCTGTCTGCTGCAAAAGGCAAATTGTCTCAGTGAAATCTGTCTGTCATTAAGTACAGACTGATAGACAGATGTGGAAGCAATCTAAGCAGAAGAAAGTTCTCAGATATGCTCTTCCACCTTTAAATCTCCTGCCACCTTGGCTAGAAACAGCTATCCAAGATGAAATGCAAACAGCTACAAAGACATTAACGTCAGCAAGAAGTTACTCAAAGTTCTACACTACAGAAAACTGGATTTGAACTCAAATTAACTCTTACATTTAGGAGCTTATCTTACCTGTTGGGGATATCTTGAGGACATTTATCAAAATAATTCAAATATTTTTAATATTTATTCCCTTGATTTAAATGTTAATGCAAAGATAACAAATGAGATTTTATGAAGCATTTTCAAGATACGTTTGTGTTTTAAGATGAAGACTTATGTCTTTGTAACTCTGTCTTTGTAACTATACCTCTGTAAAACTATATCTTTGTAATTCTGATTTAGTATATTAATCTTTGCTCATATTTATGAACAGTTGAATGAGTTTTTCCATTATTTATCTTATCTACTTCTGATACTATGTATTTTGATTAGTGTACTAACAAGCTTTCCTCTTTTTGTGAACCATTGATAAAAATAACATATACTGCATTTTTACATTGGAAACAGAATAAGAAAAGCATAAAACTAACTCCACAAAGATACTTCAGTTCTGTAATACCCAACATCATGGCATTCACTAAAAAGTACAGTACTCTTCATTAAATTGGAACTCAGGCTTTGCCTAAAAAAAAAAAAAAAAAAAAAAAAAAACTGAGAAGAATTAAGTATTGTAAATAAGTAAGTAAAAAGGAAAGAAACAAACTGACAGACAAATAAATAAATAAGCAGAGAAGCACCAAGACAGAAATGTGGAAGAAAGACAGAAGGTTGAGACCAGAGCTGCCTGGTCATTGTCATCATCCACAAAATTTCAGTCACATGAGTCACATGCCTAAATCCTAGTATAGGAAAAACAAAATAAACCCACAGGAGAGGAACTGTTTTGCATTTTCAATCAGTACTTCATGAGAGCTACTTCAATGTTAGTCTTGCCAAGGAAAAGAGAGTATCAAACAGAAAAAAATTAGGTGTACAAGAGGAAAGGCCATCAAGGCACAAGTCATAGGTTTATTATTCTATAACAATTGCCATAATTTATGGAAGTGTAGTCAAACTTTGCTTTCTGAAGTGTCACACACTGTATGCAATGGCAAGTATCCACCTATATCACTGTATTACTTTTTATTCAGATGTATGCAGAAGCAGTCTCTTTTAAAGTATTTACTGTGGTTCCAGAATTAAAGATTCAGTGTCAGTCTTACTTAGACAACACCTCCCCTGGGACAACATCTGTTCTGAGATACAATCACTTGTGGAAATTGTACTGAAAATATAAATATTACAATGAGACCACATCAATACAAAATACATTCATTTATTTATTTATTTCACTCAGAAGTGCCTCAGGTTTTATTCTAAAATCACTTAACGCAAAGTTGTATTAAATATTCTGAGAGTTTTTATTTAATATTATCTTTAAATATATGATCTTATTCAATCAGCATTCTTTTATTTATGTTATTAAAAGTAAGCTAGTGAGTTATACTGGACAATTTATTTTATGATACTTATTTACAGAGACAGAAATTATATCCATAGGTACTAAAATTATTATTATTACTATA
>PPHD01018325.1:2672-14603 GCA_002909625.1 Bambusicola thoracicus
ACAAAACACAAAAAAAAAAAAAAAAACCCGAGAGGAATTCAAGCATTTTGAGGCATCTGAACTTCTCCAAACTTCCATACCTTTAGAGCTTCATTCCTCACTACAGAACACACAGTGGTTCCTTTAACAGTGCTCACTATTAAAATAAATAAATAAATAAATGCACCTTTAAACTGCTGTGAATGGAAATAAACATCTTGCAATGATTACCTGAGATAAGAGTTTAAAAAACTATTGTTAAACTTCAATTATAGAGAGTTTGTTGTCAAGGATATTTCAGGACTCAGGGAAAATATGAGCAAGGTGGGGAGAAAAGAGAGTGCTCAGATTTTGACACCATTTTCTCCTTATTTCTTAAATAATAAAAGCATTCAAAGAAGTTCATTAAATGTTTTCCATTCATTTCTAATAAGTAAAGAAGACAAAGACAATATAGTGGTGTGAGGCAGCTCGGTATTAAAAGCTCTAATGTACTGAAATTCAAATTTCTAATGCAGAATTTCAGAGAACCCGTGAAGAACAGATCTTCAGTATTAGCAAGAAAGTTTAGAAGAACAACTTGGGACATTTACTATAAGCTGGATAACTCAGATAGATACGCACTCATACACACATGAAGAAGAGGAATAAAAACTAATGAGCTTTCAGCCTGGTTTCAGTGAAAAGAAATTCTAAGATAAATGTGGAAGAACCAAACGCTACCAGGAATTCAAAGTGAAACCAAAAACATCTGCATTTGATCTGAGCAAATGCAAACAAATACATTACAATCAAGGACAACATACTGAATAAGTCCTTTTAAGTGGTAGCTCCAAGATAACTGGAGAAGGGCTGACAACTTATCTGTAGGAGACTTCAGTGCTACATGACACTTTGAAAACTCCCACACGAGAGGACTGTCACAGTACAGAGGCATATTTGCTGATCTGCCTTAGGTACCTCTGTTCTTCTGCTCTTGGTACCCAACTGGATTGGTAAAACTGACCAACATGGCCAACAACACAAGGATAACAGCTCCTGTTTTGGTCAGGTTCAGCTATTGGTATCACTGTGCAGATAAACACATCATAAGCGGTTTGGTACTAGAAAAAAAGGAAGATACTCGCAGAAGAGAAAGAGAAATCCCTTGGCTATTTGACTCAGCATTGATAATATAGCCATTTTCTGGCTCAGAAGTCAATTAACAAGGATAGACATAGATCAGAAAAGACAGACATATTCCATATTTGATAACTCTTATATTTTGAAAACTTAAAATGCCCTGCTGTTTTTAGAGTGAGTTTTAATTCCTGTCCTAAATGCTTTCTAATTTTGCTATGCACTGTTAAATGGCAGCCATGTTCTGACACAGGATTGCTGTATTTCAAGGGTGAGAAAAATCAATGCTCTACTATGTGAGTGGTCTGTAGAGTGCATTGAGAACCAACCAGCCATAGTGCTCAGCATTTATTTCATTATCCATTTTTATTGTGCAGAGGTGGCTATAAAGTCTGCAGGAATTAATTCCCCACGTGGGTTTCATCACAGGACCCGTGTATGGACAGAAAGCGTCTCTGTCGCATCGGAGCCTTCCAGAGCACACGGCAGAGGCATCCACCCCAGGGATTTTACTTTATTTAGTTTGTTTCTTAAACAGAAATATCAACCAGATTCCCAATGCTAGGCTGGCCTTCATCATGTGGGAAGGAAAAGAAGTAATTTCCCTTTAATATAAACGACACCAATATATACATATATATATATATATATATGAAGGCTCCTCTCTATCAGTAATAATAATACATGTATTAAGTAACTACATAAGCAATATGCTTTTCGCAGTAATAGCTCATTAATTAGTTTCCCCAACAAATACATATTTTTCAGTTACGTCCGGGCAAGGATGCGTGATACCAAGAATTTTTCTAATCTGCATTTCCTCAGTTACTAAACTAGTCCTATATGATAGGTTCCAAATCCTGACCAAAACAGAAACTCTACGACACACAGAGTCCTATGACAGCACATTTCCCATTACTTGCCCAAGCTCTTTGCTAGGTTTTAAGGAGTTTCACCTCCAGTATAAGAATGAATTGCTGTTAAGCTATGATCACTACATTAGTACAATTGTTTTAGCTAGCACATGACTAGACAATGATCCTTAAAAAAACTGTAAAATAAACATATAACTTATCCTTCCCCAACTATTAATAAACACTTAATGTAAACGCTTAATTTAAATTTGAATCTATTATGAACCCAACAAGGACAATATTCTGATCCTTCTCAGAAATGAATTTGCAGTGATGGGAATGTAAATCAATGCACAGAACAAAGCAGTGGCATCCTGACCACACAAAGCAAAGGATATGTTGTTTTCTACTCTGGGAATCAGGTACATGAATGTAAAGAAACTTCAACTCCTGTACTAGAGATGAGTAATGAACATCAAATGGTTACCAGCCAGATTTCTGTCATCTATTCTCTTTTTCTCTCTTTCCTCTCCTACTTCCACATGGCTCCTCCACGTCTTTCTGCTATTTCCCTTCATCAGCATGTCCTTGTTTGCTAGTTTGCTCCAGTGATATTATATGCATCTCATAGAATCATAGAATCACAGAATCACCAAGGTTGGAACAGACCCACAGGATCACCCAGTCCAACCATTCACCCATTACCAATAGATCTCACTAAACCATGTCCCTCAACACAACGTCCAAACATTCCTTGAACATATAATTGAAAATAGTTGAACATATAATAAAATCCTTGAATATATTAATAGGTTATCAGATTCCATAGGGAATAATTTTTCTTTTACAATTGTTGTTTCTGTAATCTTAACTTATCCCTGGAGATAAACTCATTTATGTTCTGGGCTGTACAAGTTAAAAACACTGTCTTAAAATATATATTCAATTCTGTGCAGAATAAATGTTTGTTTTTGTTTTTTTTACTACAATATGATATCACCATTTTGAGTAACTTGCCCCACGTGCCATCATATGCCCGTGCTAGAGCCAGATAACAAACTTAGGTCTCCCAAAGACCTGAAAATTTAACTAGTGTGCTCAGCTTTCTCTTCCAGTAATAAGCGGAAGGAAAGCTCAGAAATGGATTCCACGTGAAACCTTTTAAAATTCAATTCTTTACATCCAAATTTTTCCCTTTGCAGAAGGCAGCAGAGACACCCCATACAGCCACGTCTGAACTCCGAAGACCACTCTAGTGACAAGCTGTTGTCACCTGCTGTCATTGCTCTCCTCCAGCATTTAACCACTGTCAAACTTCCCAGGAACTTTCCAAGAGATGGATCACATGCCAGAGGAAAACACACTGGAGTGAAAGATTCGCTGATTGCCTACATGTTCTTAGAGCCATCTTTAAAATGCAGGTTTTCTGGAAAGAAACTGGACTCTTGTTTTTAAGCTGGGGAAAAAAAAGAAATGCAACCCATAAGCCCTCTGAAAGAAGGAGAGAGGTAGCAAGAGATAAACAAGGGTAGGGAATTTCAGGATATTTTAAATCTTTTCCTGTCCTTTTTTTTTCCTCAAGAATTAGCCTTATGTCTGACTACATTCATGGATACAGATTTAAAAATAGCTGGGTGACTTCCTGGCTGAGGGAAACAGAAAGATATAATTCAAGTTTATTGGCTGCCTAGCAGACATTACATTCTGTTTTCCTCTGCGCGTTCACACAAAAAATTGCCTGTATATACACAGCCCCAAATGTGAAAGTTACATTCAAATTCACAACATACTTGTTCAGTTGTTTGGGTGCCCGGTGGTTTCAGGAAGCTGCCGCATATTCCATCAAATCATACCCAGCTCTTCAGATAAAATGCTACTGTAAATAGTCAGATACTTTACCACTCAAGTAGAGACTGAATTCACTGGTTTCCATTGCATCAGCATCCATTCCTTGCTGTATCATATACAGTATTTGTATAGAAAACAGTAATTCCTCTGGGCTTTTATATTTCATAATTCTATCACCAGAGGACTTGGGAAACTACTGAGTTAGGAATCATGCAATACTGTGTATTGGAAGCGTATTTGAAATAGGTTAGAAAGGACAAATGTGTGCACCATCATACCATAAGGTCCTACATGGGCCTTAGGATCAATCTCACATCACCAAAACGTGTCCAAGTGAGCAAACAAACTCACAGCTAGAAACAGTGACCTAATCCCCTCTTCCGAGCAGGTTTTAACAACATGTGGAAGCCACTAAGTGGGTCACAAGAGATAAGTGACCACACAGGACAAAATGAGACTCATCAGGACAGTTGTAACTGAGTGAGACCCAAACCAAAGCAAAACACACCAAACCAAACCAAACAAACAAACAAAAAGTTGCAGTAAAAAAAACAGCACACTGGGCAGCAGACATCCTAGTACAGGCCTGGTGGATCTGAGTGTAGCTGAATTTATTTTGTATAAAAAGCAATTTGAAAAAGGGTGTGTGATTTCAGCAGAGCCTTCAGCCTTTACTGAGCTTGAAAAGAGTTAATAGGACACACAAGGGAGCATTGCTCAGAGCTGGTGTCAGCACAGCACCAGAGCTTTCAGATGGCAGGGACAGAGGGGGATAAGTCCTTGAATGAGAAACCTACACACTTTATACAAATACCAGTTAGTAATAGAAAGTAAGAAATAAGGTCCATACCTTTCTGAAACCAAATGGCTTTCAATGGAAACACTGCGCACAAAAATTTATAGAAGCAAAAGGGTGACTCACTGCTTGCATGTTGAGTTTATTTAAGAAATGCTTGTCTTACTTGCAGGGTTACATTTTAAGTAGGTGGTCTCCCCTTTTTGAATGAATATTTGCTTCCTTTTCTCAGGCAGCTACACAGCTTATAAAATGTTAGGGTTTGTTTCCAAGTGTTGCCATTCCGCACTGTTTAAATAGCACAGTTCTAGAAACCAACACATTTTGAACACATTACCCACCCAGACTACCAGTCATTAACCAGCAGCTGTGTCCCGGCCTCCTGCAGAGCAGAGGAGTTGGGAGGATCCCAACTGCAGTGTGGGATCTACTGACCCACACTGCTCCTCATCTGGTGCTCTCACACAGGAGGTGAGGCCGCTGTTTCAAACACACCTCATCACCTTGCTCTGCTTCATTCCTTGTGCTTTTCACCGGGTGACCTTTTCAGTCACCTGCACGTTTTAGTTTAGAGGTCTTTGTTTGTTTTCTGAATAGCTCATATTTGTGGCTCTCAAGCATGTGCCCTTTGACTCCACCTTCCCAAAGGACAGTCATTTTGGTCATACCTACTTGCTTTTGCTAAACCACAAAACAACACTTTGAGTCTCTCAATAAGGTGGTTACTTCTGCTGCTAAGCTCCAGACACAGAGTGCTTTACACCTGTTGCTATTGTGTTAATTCTCTTTGGAGATGTTGTACCTCCCAGTGCTCATTTCACTTTGGTCAGAACCGGGATAGATATCTTCCTTATTTGGTCAAATCAAAAGGAAGTTTTTCTTTTTCCTCTCTTCAGGAGTGATTTCTGTGAGGCAACTTTTCACTGCAGAATGCTACATAAACAATAAATGCCTATTTGTATGATTTGAGGTAAATGAATAAGGGTCCCACATACCACCAGTGATGCCATTGGGTATCCCAGGTGTCCTCCAACAGGAAGGGCACCTCTTTCCAAGGGCATACAAGTCATTCCAAGCTCCTGCATGATGCCTGTCAGCCCCACATAGCTGTTTGGTACACCTTAGAGAATTCAAATAGCACGAGCATTGATCTGTATTATTTACATAAGGCTGTGCAAACAAAATAGCCTGAGGATCCTTCATCCCAAAGAGTGGATTAAGACGAGTCAATGGATGTGAGACAAAGGAGTAACAAATCATCTGGGCAAACGTACACCTGCAAGACCCCTGAGGATGGAGCAGTTTGAGGCAACAGACATCGGACCAAAGTAGAAGGCTGTTTCTTGACAGTGAGTCAGTGAGTGTGAACCTAAAGGGAAAGTAAATATATATAGTGGCTAGATGGAGAGACTTTTGATACATTAGAGAAAAGACAGCATAAACTGTGGCTAACGTGTCAACATCATCAGCTTTCAGTCAGAAACCTTCCTGTAACTGGTGGATATTTAAGATTTGAAAAAGTTGCTTAGCAAAAATGCAGGATCTCCACGGTCTTATGTTCTATGTGTTGCCTATACACACAGACACATAAAAAGAATGCGTTTTCTTCCTTGTTCTTCAAGTGAAACCTAAAATCCAAAGAGAAAAGAAAACCACATGCACTGTATAACAGTTATAAGATAGGGTACCAAATTTTGCATTGAATAAACCCATGACGAAGCAGGAAATTCAACCCAAAAACCTGAAATCCACATCAGTGGCATTCCTTATACAAGAGCAGCCCATCTCTCTGATACTATGTATGCACATACATAACACCCATCTAACAGACATGATTAGAAGATTGAGACTATTCTCAGGTATGCCAAAGAATTTCCACTTGAAGATAAGCATTGTTTCCAGATAGCTTGAACGACCATATACACAATTTAAATAATGATTCTTGTTAGCAATTTTGTGTACAATCTTCAGAGATCAAATTTATGTTCAAGAGTACTAAACTGAATCACACAAATTAAAACCCTTGCACTGTGCCTCCCTCCAATACATAATAATATTTTCTATTGAATAATATTCTAGGTAAGTTTAAACTTATTTGAAATTGGTGAGGTTAAGGCTGTGATCTGTCTGCCTTGATTTTTCTAACAGGCCGATCATCTTTGGCTTGCACTGATTTCAACCAGAGCTGCACTCCTTTGGTTTGTACAAAAATTTCACACTCATGTAAACATAGGAATAGCAAAGAACTAAGTATAAAACATGTTTTATACTCATATACCTTAGGGTATATTATATATATATATATACATACATACACACATATGTAAGGGGAGAGAGCTGAAATATCTACATATTCCAGTAACAAAAATTGATCACTCTTTATATTCAAATTGACACCGAGAAGGAACTCTTGTCATGTGTTTGCAAACAGCTCTATTGGTAGCTGTGGAAAAGCCGTCAGAGGTACCTGGCCTTCTGCTGCTGGGTCACTCTCTTGTGGAAGATTTTTAGCCAGTTCAGCCTCCCACTAATAACAAACAGATGTACTTAATGCTACTGAATGTAAATATTATTCTAACACACTTCTGCCTAGTTTTCCATGAGGCCCTATTTTGAACCATACATGCTTGTGAATCCCCCTGCCCAAGGGTTCTGCAGGTGGCCTATCTCATGGTGCCATTAGAAAGTTAATTACCTGCAAGGGAAGTTTAAACAAGTTGTTCCAAAAGCAGTGAACTAATAAAGCCTGGTTTCCTACAGATCTGTGGCTTGCACCATTCTCCCCTCCATCCCACAAGAACCCAAACCCCTATTCCATATTCCTTTGATAAATTTCCCTTCTTGCAACCCACTGCCCCCATCTCTCCTCCATCTATCAGCTGCAGGTCAAGCAGGAGGCAGCACACACCCTGCTTGTTTCCGAGTGCTCTGTGTGCTGCTGGCTGCCCAGGATGTGCAAGCTTAGGTCTATATTCTATATTGATATTTTTTCCTTCCATTGGCACACACAAGTCCTTCCTACCCTTAATTTATTTCACAGAATGCAGGAATTGAATAGTGACATATTTTGTCAAAATTGGCTAGAAAATAATATGTTTTGGTTTTGTTTTTTTTTTTTTTTTTTTTTTTTGGAGCTTTTTTTTTTTCCCCTAATGAAACTCAAAGTATGATTTTACTACATGCATTCTCTTAGAAATTCAGCCTAAAACATTTCCTGCTCTCAGATCATCTGCGTACATTTTCCTATTAGTTACAAGGATTTTTTTCTCTCCTTCTAGGAGAAAATCTTTGAGACCATTCCAGTCACCGTCTCCCCCAGTCCTTCATCTCAGGTGTAGTTAGGGCTACAGAAAGATAAACCTATCCCTACCAAAATGTACATATTATCATATAGAGCTAAAATTAAAGTGAGAATTTTGATTTCTCACTGCCATGGAGAATGAGATCACAATCTGAACTGCTCTCAGATCACTAAACTCTTCAAGGACCGAAGTGTTTTATTTCCTGTTGATAAGCTTGTCCCACAGCACTCATGGCATCTTTTCTTCAATAAGCAATGGCCTGAAAGTGTAATTTTCTAGGACTTTCCACTCAGTCCTGCCTTAGGACTGATTATGAGCACTGTAGGTCTGTAAGCTACACAGGGCAGGTTTCCTAGACTCTCACTCACAGAGAGATTAGCGTTTTACAAGAGAGGCCTTACCTAACAGCAAGAAAAGTAACAATAACATACCTCTTAAAATAGCATCTGTGGACCTGGCCCAGCCCATCCAGGGATATTTTTCTATCACCCAGTAACTGTAACGCACATGTATATTACTATCCCTGAGCTTTCTGGCCCAGTTCTGATTAATGTTTCCCCAGGACACAGCGCCTTGCAAGTCATGAATCATTTTGCTTGATTTTGTCTGCACTTTTCCATGTCAGCAGTTTTCCTGCCCCGCCGCATGATGACAAGAGCAGCACGCAGTGTTTGTTGACAGCCAGGCATTGCGCTGGCTGTCATACCAGTAGGAGAGGCAATGGGAACAGATCTGCTTTGTTTAAGGATGTGCAGTGATTTCAGAGGCATCTCCCTGCTCTCTAGCTCCATCTGCAGAAACAGCAAACCTCCCTTACCAAAATAATCCCCATGTCAGATTCCCCACAGGATAAGGGAATATTTGAGGCAAAATTGTTTTACCACAGGGCAGTAGGATGCGGCCTACAAAAGCCGGAGTTGTGACTACACAGTTACAACACTCCACTGTAATACCCACCTCTGCCGCCTGCTCCCATCAGACTTTCCCCAATGACACACTTGGCCTCCCCAGCACACTTACACTGCCTTCATTAATGAGCACACAGCTGCTAATGCTCTTTCCAATGCCCATCAGAGCCGTATCAGCCTTGCCCTTTGAATCTCTCCCCCTTGGTTGCCCCCATTTTGATGTGTTGCTGACTCCACAGCGAAGCTACACCCTTTTCTTTTTTTCTGGTGGAGAACATGTTAACTACTTTTTCATGACAATAGTCATTAAAGATCTATCATGAGTCAAGCCTTCGGTCAGGACTTTGTTTACTCTGTATGAGAGTTTCAATGGAACTTGTTCCAACTTTATGCATCCATCTTACAGCTGATGAGAGACATGGAGGGAATTTTGTTTTGACCACCCAAAATAAACACTTTTGAGAAAAGAGATACAAAGTAAATAGTAAAAAGACTTTAAAATAGTAAGAGGAAACTTGGAATGCCTGAGGACATTACATACTGTCTTCCTACTTAATGAGATTAATTTATTTTCAAACTCCTCATTAAATTGTAAATTATCAAATAAACATCTATTTCAGTAATTACTCACAACTTTAAAAACAGAGGGATGAAAATGCTAGAGAGAACTGTCAGAGGAAAAGAAAGTTAAGGTTCTAATTCATCTTAGTGCCTGTCCTAGCTGAAATGTCCTGTATGGTGCTGTGTGGAAATGAACATGCAGACATCAGCACAGAAAACCCATATAGCAGTCAGGGGGCTTTCACCGTGCAGGGTGTGGGAGAAGGACAGGCCTGGGGCAGGATGCATGCCCCAGCCAGAGAAACATCAGCTCTAAATCGTACCAATTCCTTGCTCTTGCCCATGCTCAAACACATACATACTGTGATCCAGCAAGCAAAAGAAGCAACGGTGTGCTCCCTTACAGTATTTTCTCTTCCCCTGTCCCTCCCCACTTCTTCAAGGAATGAAGAGGGGCCAAGGAGAGAAGGGGGCTGGAAAACAGATGAACACCTAGTTGTTCTCTGTGAGGGCAGGGATGAAGAAACAAACAACTTGCATTACTCACAGGAGGGGGTGAAGGGAAAGAGAGACAGCCTGGACGAGCTGGATTTTCCTGGCTCCAGCAACCCTCTACTGGAGTAATATATTGAGCCACTTCACGTCCTTCACTTCTTTATCTGAAACATGCTGTCCACTCTCCAGCAGTTCTTTGCCTTCCCTCACAGTCCTGTCCTTTCATTAGCTGCTTCTTAAAGGAACCAAGAAGTCCCAAGGCTCTACAGAGGAGGGAAAATGATCAGAGGTCACAAGGAGCCAGGGACTCCAGTGCCAACCAGGAAAGAGATGAGAATAGCCTAAATACTTGGAAGAGAGGAGCTCTGGTGTAAAACTGTCAACTTTCCTTTTGACTCACCACAGACTTCGTTGTGGGTAACACACAGCAGGCTGTTAAGCTACACAGAGAACAAGGAAAGTAAAAAATAACATCTCTGTTTACTGCATCGGACTCAAAATTTGAATGGCAGAGTGGCAAACTGAGAACTTATAGAGGGGACAGGAATAGTTTCGGCAGGCACCTAACATTTTTTGAATGTTTTTAACCTCAAATATATTACCAATATTGAGAGAAAGCCAGTAGGGACAAGTTGTGTATTTCACCTCCTTTGGTACACATTGCAACTTAAATTACTCTCCCATACTATCAGAAAATCTGATATCACCATCTGTTTACTTATGTTCTTTAGTAACTATGCAAGCTAACAAAATGAGAGAACAATCACAATTTTAACTCTGCAAAATCACAGAACATACAGTGACCACTGAAAAATGGGAAAGATTAATATCCAACCATCAGACAACTTTGCAACAGACTATTAGGAGGGTAACTTGAAATTGGAATATATTCATTGGGATTACCAATGGTGTTTGAGTTATGTTGGAAGACAGCTTCCTCTGTCACTGCAGATACTCACAGGGGAAGCCTTTATGGAACTCAGTTTTAATTCACCTCTGATTTTTCAAAGAAACCTAGAATCATGGAGTCATTAACGTTGGAAAAGACCTCTAAGATCATCAAGTCCAACTGTCAGTCCATCCTCATCATGCCCACTGATCATGTTCCTCAGTGCCACATCTCCAAGTTTCTTGACCACCACCTCCCTGAGCAGCCTGCTCCAATGCATCACCACTTTTTCTAAGAATATTTTCCTAATGTCTAACCTGAACCTCCTCTGGTGCAGCTTGAGGATACCCTGAGGAAAAGTGACCTGACTATTCAAGACAGAAGTGAATAACGTATTGAGTACCTCCAGCCATTTCCTCATCCATGGTAGTGATGCTCCCTACTGCATTTAATAAAGGATAGAGACTCTCCTCAGTTCTCCTTTTGTTGTTAATGTATTTGTTAAAATATTTTTGTTATTTTTATGATGGCAGCCAGATTAAGTTTTGCCTTTCTAATTTTCTCTCTGCAACAGAGACATAATCCAGAAAAGCAATTCAAAAAATCCAGGTCAGTTCTAAAACATGGCAGCCCAAAAGTGAGCAGAGGAAAACCAAAGTGAACACAGATAGCACTTCGTCATGAGTCCTGCACGGGTAGGACACAGTCTGACCCACCTGCTCAGGTCACCTTGGCTTCATAGAGTTTCGGTAGCACCATTCTCCTGTGCGCAACAAAACAGATATATCCAACATCCATGTCTCAGCAGCTTAGCAGGAAAATAGAAAGAGTCAACTCTTTTATCTTCTGCAAATCTAAGCACTGGTACATGATACTCCTTACTCAATGTCTGGAGTGACTTCCGGCACCTACTTTGAGTGTGAAAATTTCTCTCCCAAATTCAGAGGCCTTGAGTCAGTCATAAGTAATCCACAGGAGCACGGAGACACCTCTCTGTCTCTGGTTATTAGTCGATAAGTGACTTTGGAGACCAGGTCCATTTTTTCAGACATAAATTATTCATCAAGTACTTCAAGATCCACTGTTCTCCGGTAAAGTTAGTCCTAAACACATGAGCCTTCAAAAAACATGCCTGAAGTTCCTAACTCTCTGAGTTGGCTTCTGTAAATTGTTTCCTTTA
>PPHD01018326.1:0-14603 GCA_002909625.1 Bambusicola thoracicus
CTTGGTCACAGCACGGTTGGTTTTCTTTTCACTTTATTTCCTGTGTTGGCAGCCAATGCCAGCTGAGGTGTTTGGGTTGGTGTGGGCTGCTGTGTGTCTTCAGGCACTGAGTTCAGATAACGAAAATGGAAGGCTCACCTAGCTCAGATTCTTATGTTTTAGCAAAAAATATTCAGGAAAATCTTGTGGCGTCACTAACACAGAAGGATCTTAAACTAGGCCCTGAATACATGTGCAGGTATCGCTTCACCAGCTGCTAAGTACAGCCATCTCCTGAGTGGAAAACAACAGCTGCTTAATCATGCGGAGCAACACGAGTGAAACAATAGGGCCTGAGATGAATAGTTCCATCTGAAAATTCACATCCATGCAAACTTCTTTTCTTTTAGGGAAGCTTACCTAACAGATGCAGCTTTGATCCATTCCTTCTGGTTTAAGTACTTTTATCTGCCAATGAGAGTTATTTTTAAGCACAGGTAAATAAGCTACAATAGATTATGAAGGTTGTTATGTTTTTCTTTGTCATGTCAGTGGGTTTGAATCATTTTCTGTGCCGCTGTGGCCAAACTACAAGACAGTACTTGAAATAACAAGCCAAATAATGTTTAAAAATAATTACAAAAGCCACATGTTAGCAGCAGAATCAGTAATACCTAGTATATAAAAAGGAAATAAAAATTCATGCTGCGTTTTATTGAATGGTAATTACTGTTCTAGTATGATAAAAATCAAATGTAAGTCAAATATGTAATTATCTTGCCTCCATTTCATGTAAATAGCACAAATATCTCTAAAGGGTTGAAACATGTCAGGAGTAAATAGCACTTGATTACAAACCAGTTTCAGTGCAGTACTACAGAGGGCTTAGGTGATGACTGTGGAACCAGCACAGCCACCTTCCTTTCCTGAAAAGACACTAAGCACAGAGGGGTTTCAGTTTGGAAGGAACTGCCACAGTTATCTGTTCTGGCTTGTGCAGACTGTGTGCATCCTTCAGGTCATTCCCCTTTCAGTTTCAATAATTGTGGTTGAGTTAGGTGAGATCATCTTGGTAAAACACCCCATCTTCTTACATTAAGAGAAAAAGGTGATATATTCAAGCTTGTTATTATTATCAGGTAACACAGGGCAGCAGCTTCCTAATCTGTCTCATGAAGAGTGGAGAGATGTATGGATTTTTAGGGCTGTTTAATGGTGCCACTTTACCTTTTTATTATATACATATAAAAATAAGTTTATGCTCTTTGTGTTACACATTGGCAGCTTCTGCCCTCAGAATATTCTGCCAAGTATTTGCTGCAGCACAACTGATGAAATTGGGATCTCTTAAAGTGCATCAGCTGCTAATAAAATACAAACTCAGCTGGCAGAATATTGCCTCGAGTGAGTGCTGTCCCTCTTACCCCATGCCCAGCTGCTGCTTCCTCTTTCTGCCAAAAGCCCCCATCAGTAGTGCTGAATGCCAAATAAATTGTGCATGTGGTTGGTTCCTGTGTAAGGGGGAGTAACCTTGTATCAAGGGTATAGAATGGGAATCCTTATTTCTTTCAAATCAAGCATTGGGTATGCTTCCAAGACAAAATTAACAATCTTAATTGAAATGAGGAGGAAGTGGGAAAGGATATGTTGGATTTGGAGGTAGACAGCTGGAAAAGAAATAACAGTAGTGAAAGCACTTTGAAACAAAACCTGAAGGAATTAAATCACTTGTGCAAATAAGGAAGCCTAACATACTTCAGGATACAAGTTCACTAATTACAAACCTAGCAAATATGCTTCTATAGCTTTACCTCTGTGCTGGCAGGAAGTAGGAAAACAGATCATCAAGAAACCAAGCTGGTATTCTTCTGGACTTCCTAGTGTATCGGCTGTTAAAGCTTTGGTATTGTGGTCATGCTGTTCTGGAAGAGCTGTTTGGCTCATGTCTTACAGAGCAGAAGTAATGTGAAGTTTTCTTAGTTCATCATTCATTTGTCTGCAGTGCCTTGTGCTACGCTGTGATGCTTCTTACTGCGAAGTACAAGACTGACATATCTAGGAGACTAGAAGATTTTTTTAATTAAAAACAAAAAAAACCACTAAAAACCAGAATCAGCCTAAAATCCCCATGAGAGCATGTTTTCCTTGAGCTAACACAAAGTTTAGGTGTGCTAATGAAGGCTAATGAAGTTCCTGAAGTATCAGCCTTAATAGCTCGATAATAATCACACCTCAGCATATCAATCTGTAATCTCTCCTGCAGTTTCTTTGTGTGGGTAACTGCACTGAGCAAGAACAACAAAGCTCTTCATGTGATTTAGATATACTTCTAGTGCAAAGCAATTTGATTATTGTTAGCCTGTGTGCTGGTTTGAAAAGGGGAATGCTGGACTAGAGCGTGCAGCTGCTAAATGATTAGGATGGTTTGACCTAAAGGAAACATGCTTGTTTTTTCACTAAAACAAAATGCATGCCATTAAGATCGTGCATGTGGTAACTTAACTGCCATATTGTGCTCGGATGAAATTTGGGGAGTGAAAGCAAATGAAGATTTGTTTTTACCAAATCAAAATATAGAACACCTGCTCATAGGATTGGTTCATGTAATGCAGATGTATTATGCTGGCAGCTTAAAAAAGAGAAATAGAAAAAAATAATGCAACACTCCTAAGGTATATAACGTGTTTCAAGGAAAGGTTATTTCCTCATAGCTGCATTCTCAGCTGTGAATGGATTTGCTTTGCACAGCACCCAACTGCAACATTTAATAAATAACGCAGTCACTAAACTGTACGTGCTGAGGAAGTAGAAAAATGGATCTCCTGACTGCCTAAAGATCAGTACCCAAACTCTGGAGGAGTGATGGGAAAAGGCTGGAAAAAACAGAAGCGTGGATTTCCTCGTGACATTTCTGTAGCTTAATAATCTTGCATTCCCCTACATAATTTAAGCCTTGCTTATTTAAAATAGTAAGTAATGCCCTCTAGTGGAATACATAGGAAAAGGAAAATAAGCCAGACAAAGAACGATCCCATTTTTAATGATCATGAAAGAGGCTAAAAACCATTTTCCCTTGAAATGCGCTGCTTATCGCTGGTCTGCTAAGACATGCTAGTTAAAATGTGAAGCACACTCCAAGCAGTGCAGGTAGATGTGTGCTAGGTGCCAAGGTTAGTTGGAACATCTGGATCTAGAACATGGCTTGGATCACTAGGAGTCTGAGATCACTTGGTCAGTGTGCTGGCACAACAGATTGCTGCAAGGCCTGCAGTCTGGAAGGAATGCTTTTGTGATGTCAACATCAGGGAGATCTGTCCTTACATGTGAGAGCTGCACTGAATTCTTACACGTTAAAAATAGCTCCATAGGCTAAAGATGAATACACCTCAGGCTCCTGTATTGCAGTGTAACAGTCAGAGTTGATTATCAAAAAGCATTTTCGAGGAAGCTCAGGTATAGGGTTCCCTGCTTTATCAGGCCTTCTGCTGTATTTGCCAATTGGCAAAGGGTCCAAAATTGAGGTAAAAACTGACAGTGCTGAAGAAAAACAATCTGCCTCCTCAGCTGAAAAAAAGTGGTTCAAATCCTTCTAAACCTTTTCCAGAAGCCCACTGTACTCACATGGATTCAATGAAATCTATTTTGAAATCTTTTTTTTTCCCTCCATACACAAAATATCCCTAAGTGATGGAAGAACGTTTCTCTGCAGTAGCAGCCCAGTGATTATTTGTCACGCGATGGTTACTGAGCATCACTTTGGTGTCACCCTTCCTCCTGCAGCCCTGCTGCTGCTAGAAGTTTTAAAGGCTTCTGGTTCTTTCTCATGATTTTCTGGTGGCACCCATTGGTCCCTGCCCCTCCAGGAGGGAAGGATCCTACATAGCACGATGGTTTGGACTTTAAATCAGCTTCTAAACTAATGTCAAGCAAAATGGCGGTCAGAAGTGAATCATTTAGGCTTCTTAAACAAAGGCTTTTCTACGCCTTATCTTTTTGAGCTGTGGTGATTCAGTTATCTTCTTGTCATTAGCTCAGCTACCATAGGGTCTTGGATGAGTGGCATCTTCACTACTGCTCATTATCTGCTTATTACTTACTTTCCTCATCTGAGGCAAACCCGTTTCTGCTCTCTCTATCCCTTTGTAAAGTATATATTAAAAGAGTGAATAAAAAAATCGGCCCATTCCCCAAGCTGGTGGATCTTCACTGATAATAATGTAGTAACACGGGATCTAATTGAACTCTCCATCTTTCAGAATCCACATCGTGGTTAATAAAGCTGTGACAGCAGTTAAAAAGGAAAAAAAAAGTTCTGACAAAGATTTATTAATTAATTTATGCTTGTGAACAAATGTGTCTGACAGCTGAATGCTGAGATTGCCATATTCTGTACAAAGAGCTTTTTCTAGAAATCTTCTTTCCGCTGCATTGTCAGCACCTGTAGTATAGCAATTCAGGAGTGGGTGTCAGCTCACAGACTCTAACCCAGTTATGAGGATGGCTGCATGCCCAGATGAGATGAAGGTTCAGATTTCTTGCTACTGTTCCTGCTTCTGTATGTTCAGTCTGGCTAGAAATGATCAAGCTGTCTGACGCCTGGCACGGGAGGGAGATGCTAGTTCTTACCTTCCTATGTTAGGCTTGCCAGAAGGTTTTATTACCTGGAAAAACAAATCTCCCCAAACTCAAAAAGCTATTTCACACTAAAAGCTGGAAGGAAAGAAGCTAGTCAAGCTGAGCTTTCTGTGCCTTTTTTTTTCTGTCCACGCTGAAAGTCGAGAGAAGTCTCCTTCAAAGGAAAAGAACCTCTCTCCTTTATCTGGGGGGAAATGGCAGTTCTGTGGTTACTTTAAAAATTCTGCTTTCTGGCAGGTGAGCAGATACTGACTGGTGGTGGCATTTAGTGCAAAACACTTGCAGATGAGCAGATAATGACAGCGAATGTCATTTTGTGCAGAACACGTATTTTTCAAACTTTTAAATACATATTTACGTATATAAGAAAGACATATAAAATCTTTGTGGGTTTTTTTTTTTCCTTTCAAGACTTCATTTCCTCAACTACTGGCAAAAAATAAATACTAAATTTTTTAATCTTCACTTGAATTGTCAAATTCCTCCCAGTCTGACACGCTCATAACTTCTGATGGAAGGTCAAGGTGATACTTCATGCGGTCTGCGTGCCATTCTGAGAACCATTTCTCTGTTTCCATTAAAATAGCCCTGGGCAAGGTGAGGACACAGGCAGCCATCCCAGAAATATCATCCTCCAACTGGGGTCCATCCTCCCAACAGTCTCTCTCTGCATCATAAATGTGGACATAGTCCATGCGGATTCCTCTGTTGTGGGATCTGCCTCCCAGGACGTAGATCCTGTTGTCTAAGACAGCAATACCTGGCTCTCCGTGTCCTGCAGGAAGTGGACATACATTTGTCCACTGATCAGTGCTTGGCCTGTAGCAGGCAACCTGTAAAAAAGTAAAAAATACATTAGCCAAAACTGAACTTGGATCTTAGTGACAGAGCCTGGCTGTATGGCAAACTATTCATGTAGCCACGCTATACCATTCTGATGGTGTAGTGATAATGGAGAGCATGTATCCCATGCAGTAGAAGTACAACACTCAGAGGAAAACTATGCATATTTGCCATATAACTGAATCACAACATCTGACACAGCTGTTGTGCTAACAGCTGCATGTCATTCAAAAAAATATATACAGAAGTGTGAGATGGGGACACGTTAATATAAGCGCAGACGCAGCACATCTTTTGGCATTAGGAACTGTATCATACAAACATGACAAATCTGCTAAACCATCTCTGTACCACATGCTGGAAAGTTTTAGATTTCAGTGGGTACCTACTTTACTAACTCCATTCATTTGCAAGCATCTTTTTGTAACTCAGATGATAAACTTTTCACTAGGTTGAATTTTGCTATCTTCGTTGGCTTTATAAAAGCAGTTACTTTGTTTGTTTTCATGTCTTTAGCAGTTACGGAAGCCAGAATGAGACACAAGAAAATTCTCCAGTCATCACTGCCCACCAGGTACTGTACATTTTGTTGCATTATACAATTGCCACCCAATCCATTCATTGCACTTTCCAATATATCCTTAACAAATCCTGTCCTGCAATTGTATATTGCTAACTTCCAAAGTTCTTAGGAAAAAATGCATATGAGAAGGCAAGGTAAAGGAAACTCAGCTGATGTGCTACTTATCTTATGGGCTATATGCATGGGAGTGAATGTCACTCAGCAAAGATATTTTAAAATTTACATGAATCTCAAATGCTACAGCTTTAATGCTTAGACAATGCATGCAAGACAGCAGCAAATAAATCAGGGCAAGTTCTGCAATTAAGTGGAAGAGAGCTGATGCTGTTGCTCAGCAGAGAGTTTTACTTGTGTACTTAGGAGGAGAAAGACATCAGTGTGCAAGCATCTGTAAGAAACACTCTTCCAAGACATAAGTATGATATGGTCTCACCTGGTGAACATCCCTTCTGTAGCCAGAATCATTGTTGCTTCCTCCAATTACATAGAGCTTTCCCAGCAGTGCAGCCATACCGTGCCAAGCACGTCTCTCTGGACCATCTGCTAAAACTTCCCAGCGGTCAGTCTTTGGATCATAACATTGCAGCTCCTTCAAGTAATCTTCTCCTCTCCTCCCACAGGTAATATACATCTTCCCATCCAGTGCTGCTCCAGCGTGTGCATATACCTGCATCACCACGTGGGAAAGCAAGAGTTTGAGGTCTGTGTTTATGTATTTCTCCCAGCTTCAAAGTATGGAATAGACATTAAAGAAGTGACATTCTTCATGAGTTATGCAGATATTAACAACTGGAAGGATTTTCTATTTATTTATAGACAACTCCTTTCAAGGTGATTATGTTGAAAGTGTGAATTTCTAAATTAATTACCCCAGAATTTCCAAAACTTCCAGAACTGCACTGGGTTGTCATTCCTTACTATTTCTTAATTAGAAACTCATCCATATAATTACATTTCTCCCTTGTCTACTTGGAAGTCTATGAACTAAATAGTATATAGAAACTGATGTACCCTCACTCAGAGAGTGGTGAGGCACTGGAATAGGCTGCCCAGAGAAGTTGTGCATGCTCCATCCCTGGAGGCTGGATAGGACCTGGCAACCTAAGCTAGCATCTGATCTAGTGCCTAATTTAGTGGTTGGCAACCCTGCCCATGGCAGGGGGCATTGGAGCTAGATGATCTTTAAGGTCACTCGAACCTAAGCCATTCTGTGATCCTATGGTACCTTCCCAGTATTTGACGATTTCTTCTAATTGGGAATAAAGCATGCTATCAGGACTGCAGATGAGAAGCTTGTACTACTCATGGTTTACCTGCCCCAGGAGCAATGGGAAATTCCCTGAGGTTATATGTTCAATTTGAAATGGTTTTAAGGATTAATGCAACAGAGGTGCAGGGAAAAACAGGAAGAAAACAAGAAAAAATAAGCGTTAAACATCAAAATTAAAGTTACACATTGTTATTATTCTTTATTGGTATGTTTATCTCAAATACAGAAGCTACTGCTTCCCATGTGAGTATCAGCAAAATGAAAGCTACGCGTGAGAAAAGCATCTAAAAAGATGAAATTAGGAACTGGGGAACTGTATCAGTGCGTGTGGCTGACGCACTCCTTACCTCCTTCTTCAGAGGTGTCACATATTCCCAAGTGTTGCTTTTAGGGTCGTATCTCTCCACTTCTCTCAGGTCTTCATGGTAATCTCGGCCTGCGACGGCATATATATAATTGTCCACAACACAAACACTGAGGTCAGCATGCTCTTGCTGTAGGGACTGGATCTGGAACCATTTGTTGTGTCGTGGGTCATACCTTGTAAAAGAATGGGATCAAAGAAAGTGATTCATACATCCAGAGAATCATTGCTAGAATACAGACAGCACCACACATGTGGGGTTTTTGTACTGCCTTTGGTTGAAATTAAACTCAGCTGTAAGTGAAGTGAAATATGGCCTTGTCAGCATTTTATTATTAGCAAAGTTCTTTTAGTCTATTTTTAGAAGATCTATTTCAGCTGATACAATCATGCCATAAAAGCCTAGGTTTTCCATTGTCTGTCACATGCCTTCAGATTATGTATCAAAATCTCTGCTGGCATAAAGCCATTCTACAAGGTAAAACATTCTAACAGTAGCACAGACTGGATGTGGATCTTCAAGACATCAAGAGGGTGCATAAGCATTTTGTGGCTTCTCTGATTCTTTTTTTCCAGCATATGTGCTGCTTCAAGTAAGCCTCATGATTAATTTTCAGATAAAAGTATCTATCTAATCTGGGAATTGTAGTTACAGTGACAGCTGATGGTGAAGTGAAGATATGCATGGCATGAAATCAGGGCAATTCCACTAAAACTAGTAAAGATGATTATATTATAAAATCAAAAGGGTTTATATCTGTTTTTGCAATGTAATGGGCATCAAGATCTAAAACTGCTTCTTTCTCCAGTGCATTTTTTTCTGGCACAGAACTGATGACAACCCTGGAATGCTGCTACTGTGCGTGCATTTTCTCAATAAGTAACTAATAACAGCATTTTATTTACAAACCCTTTCTGGTAGCTAAATCCCTTTGTACTGGAATGAGAACTAAACACAGAGGACTTTTGGAAAATCTCATTTCAGGAGCATCTAGACAGTCTAGGATTCTGGAGAATTCTAGTTCATTAACATTTCCCACACCTTTAATACTTCACTCCCTCCAACAAAGAAGAGAAGGTTGCACGTGTAGTACTCCTGAATAAGCAGCTGTTTCTACCCAATCAGGCTTGGCTTTTTTCCATGAGGATTGCTGGAAGCTTCCTGTTGCTATGATGCTAATTTCCTTATTTCTTGTGATTTCTTTCAGTGAGAGGCTCCTATCTTTTTTGCCAGCAAGCGTACAGACTGCACTAAAGGCTTACTGACTCAGAGATAGGCAACAGGGTAGAAATGAGAATAGTAGCAGGATTATCCTTATCTTACCTCCAACACCTTGACTCTGCTCGAAAACCACTTACATTGTTGTCTCCACCAATTAAATATACAAAATTATTGAGAACAGCAATCCCCTGGTTGGACATTCTGGGGGCTAGTGCAGCTGTAAAGTGCCTCCACTCTCCCAACAGGGGGTTCAGATACTTGGCTTGATCACTGAGAACAATGGATGGAGTAGAATGCATCCCTCCAAATCCCACTACACACTGGAACTCTGATCTCAGCTGTGTCTGGGAGCTCTGGAGCATTGGCTGAAGACATTCATTCTTGTGGTACATTAGTGCATCTGCGACTGTATCTTTTAAAGGACATGGACTTAATTTGTCATGAAGCCTTTGCAGGATCTGGGGTTCCATCAGAGGAAAACGAACTGTCTCAAGTAGCTTAAGGGGCTCCATCAGCGAGACCTGATCTGTCTCCAGTTGCTCTGGAGAATAATGGTAAAAAAGTGCACCATCATAAACTTCAAATTCATAGTTAACCTCCAAACGGTTGCTACTGAGAAGGGAGTAGACCTTCTGCAAGGGTAGCTGTCGGTACGCTTGTGTCCTTGAGAAAGCTGCAAAGTTCTTCAAAATGTAGGAGTCCAGCTGGTCACTCAAATGCCTCAAGTCATAATGGTCAGCTAGTTTGTATACATCGAGGATGTTCTCTTCATCTACCCAGGACATTAGAAAATCACAACAGAACTTAATGACTTCTGGAATCTGCAAGAGAGAGAGATCTTTTATTTCAGACACCATTTGCCTTACGTTCAAGATACAGATGACAGAGTCATAGAACAGGAAGCTTCCAAAAACTGTAAAAAAGGTTGTTGACAAGAAAATTGCCCTTCTCAGAGTCTGAGCAGCGTGTTCACCTTTCACCAGAGAAAAATTACAACTCAACGTGGGTACGTAGATGAATATAACCCAGATCTTCTAGCCACACTATACTGCAAGCCTTTGAGTTTTGCTTCTTGTGTAGCAGCAATGCATCTCCTGGGGCACATGGGATCCAGAGCAGTCAGGCTGCCTCATTTGTTAGCCTGAGAGATGCAGGCTGCCTGGGAGGCAGTCATGGAAACAGAAGGCATGAAGGACATGGTAACAGCTGCTCCTTCAGTTGTTCTCTGGGAGCACTACAGACACACTGTATCACAGAGTGTAACTATAACAAAAATATCTGCATCACTCAAGAGCATAGAAAGCCATTGGAGAAGAACATTAGCATTTAGTGTTGTCTTCCAACATTATCTGAAGTTGTATCTGGCAGGAGGACAAGTGGCGAAGTAACAACTGACCAAAAGTCAGTTAACAACTAACAAACTGGTGCTAACTGTGTAGCCAACCAGAGCACCTGGAGTTTAAGGTTAAATCCTGTGCAGCAATGAGCAGCAGGGAAAATTAGAGAAAGAAAAAACAAAACAAAACTGCCTTGAAAGCAAAAGGCACTTCCTGCAGAAACCATGGTGGTAGTGATGAGGTCAGCTAAGGTTATGTGCCTGTGGACTCAATCTGGGGTAGATCTTGCTAGGTTTAAGAGCACAATGGTTTCTGAGCAGCACACCCTGTCCTTTATCATAGGTGAGCAGTATTCTATTCTAGGGAAGCTTTCATATGCTGATCAGTGAAAGTGAGTGCTTCATAACATAGTCTTTTAGACAAAATGGTCTGTCAGTGATGAAACCGCTAGCACAGATCAGACATGCAAGCACTCGTTCATTGTTCCAGCCCTTCCAGTGGTTACTGTATCCCAAAGAAATTCTTCTCATTGGAATCAAGTTGTTTCACTCCCTAGCCCTCCAGCCATGTTTTCTGTTTCTTTCATTCTTGCTTTTGTTTCTCGCTTCTCTTCCATCATACCTCCCAGCACCTCACCTGAAGCTGACAGGCTGCGGCTAAGGTTTCCTGTACACTGTTCACACTGAGTTCCAGCTCAGAAGTATAAATGAAATTCAAGATTTTACACATTGCGTTGTATGAGATGCCATGAATATGAACTTCTTCTTGTTCCATCTCTCTCAGTCCTCCTGCAAACATTCCTCTGTAAAAAAAAAGATGTGCATTGAAACTATATTCAGTTTGCTTATCTTATGCTGTCCTGAGAACATAACAAAATACCCAAAAAGAGAAATCCTAGTCAGACACTTCTTTGGGATTACCTCTTTTCTAAGCCAACGATACAAAAAGCACAGACTTTCAGGACCTGAGAAAGAAATACCTCTCATTCTGCAGGAAAACAGTAGGGACCACCTGAAAGGTGTAATTCACAGTGGAAGGATTTAAATACAGACCCAGTACATACGGATAGGCAGTGGGTGAAGGCAGATCCTCTAGGGATGGGGCAAGAGAAAAACAGGAACTTGAGTTTTTTTAAGCTAGAGCAGTTCTTCCACATTTGTCTGGACTGCCTTCAGATTTATTTGTTTACAAAAATAAAGTGAGTTAGCTTCTCCCCTTTACATACCTCCAAGTACCTCCAAGGCTGTGAACGCAGTGGAGGTAAGCTCACAGTGCACTAACAGGAGCTTTATTTCTACAGACACATAACAGAGAGATGAAGAAAGCCATTTGTAGCATTCTGAAGCCCATTCAGCTCTACCTTATGGATCAAATTCTACACCTGGAAGCAGTGTGATAAGTGTGCTAACAGAAGATTTGGAAGTTGCCGCGTTGCATTACGCTCATACACGTGCTTGTTACTGCCATACTGAAAGTGTACCTGAAATAGTCACAAGATGCAGCTAGCAGTATCCGATGAGCCTCAATAGGTTTCTCTTCCACTACAAGAACTACATCAAAGAGGATGCTGCTGTCTCGGAGAGATACCAAACCACTGAGCAAAGCCTGAGAGTGCTCTGCACTGCGGTATGTGTTGCTGGTGCGCTGCTGAAGAGAGGACTCGAGTTGAGCTTTGTGTGGCTGAGTCAGCTCCTGATCCTCCGCCATCCCAGGCAGAAATGCTCAGCCAAAAGCTGCAGCAGAATGAAATCTGTGAGACAACAGAATCAGCAAAGGTTTGTGTCTTTTGCTTACAAGTGGTCTTCTGATTCATCTATCATAGTAAATAAATCAAACCAACTCTTCAGTCAAAGAACCATCAAAAACAATTCTACCAGAGAGAAATTATCCTGAATGATACTGAAAATAGACAGGGATACATCAGCATATCAAACTGGCAGAACATGGCATTACTACTGATTTTTTGACTCCTGGTTTTCCAGCCCAAAAGTATGTTGCATGTGGGGATATATACATATTTTCACTTCCCAACCTACTGCCAAACCCCTTGTTGCCTTTGCATTTCTATGACGTTTGTAACGAACAGCAGATCTGTCACAATTTTTGCCAAATTCCGCATTGCCCAATATCCTCAAATAACTTCGTAGTAATGTACAATGCACCTTCGGTCTTTCTCTTGATATTTTACCATAAAATCTGAAAGCTTTATTCTCTCCTGTTATTTGCTTTATCTTCCTTATCTGAGCACATTTCCATTCTGTACAATACCATCTGAAACTACAGGCTTTGCAGTGAGCTTCCTTATTGTGCTGACTTCAAGCTAGCATGTACAACTCCTTTTGACTTCACTGTGGGTCTCTGCAGAGGGGATATTTCCTTTAGTGTAGGCAGTGTAGAGGGCCATCCCACACTGTTGCTGTTTCATGCATGTGGTTATGCTCTCAAAATCTCCTGATTCCTCTCTCAGCATCCTGTAATTTACCCTTTCCATTGTCTCTGAAGAATGTGAGAAGTTGCAGCAGTTAGATCTGATGGACTATGCCTAGTTGCCAGAGCAGACACTCAAAAAAGCACATTAGGAAAAGGAAATACCTTAGCTGACATGGCTGCTTACAGCACAGTTATAACAGCCTCTCCTCCAGTGGCTCTGGGAAATAGCTTAGTGGCATGAGGGACAGTCACAAGGGGTTATCAGCAAAAGCAGAACAAATCCAACAAATCCAAACAAACAATGAAGAGATGAAACCACTGTTTAATAGTACCAGCCATAGACAGGGAATGCCGCATTAGAAATCTCCCAAAGGTACTGCGAGGTATTCTGTGCATGGTCAGTGAGGAAGAAGCTGTCTGGATGGCACTAAGAAATGTGAAAACAGTTACTGCACTGCCTGAAGGAATTCATCTTATGCTGTGTAAAACAAAAGGAAGCTAGGTGGTAGTGCTTGCTGGGTGCGATGGAAATAACTGCAAATGTACATTAATGGTTGTCTGCTCTTTGCCAGCAAAACCAGGGCAACGAGCTCAGAAGAGAAGCTCTGATAAGACTTCCTTCTAGGAAGCACATTCAGGTCGATTATACAGGGAAGCTATCCATCATCAGCTGAAGAGATGAATAATGGATTCTTTTTCATGACAGGTAGATGTTTTTCCTAGAAATAAGATGACTGCCTTTGAAGCAGACAAAACATTGCTGTATCGTTTTATTTGCTCCTGGGAAATACGAGTGATAGATTGAGGCAAGGTAGATAATATTAAAAGAAAGGTAAGTGAAGGAGTGAGCATTACTAGGTGTTGATCAGGAATTCACTAAGAGAGTAAATGCAGCAAAAACAAATTAGGCTGAGATACTGTCCAAATGAGGAACAAATTCAAACAAACCACATTTATAGAGTTGATTGAAACACTCATTGTAGAGTGTTTTAATGTGGTTAATGCTCCAATAAATGTACCTTTTCAACAAATTAGGGAGTTGTACAAAGTGAGCCTCTAAAGAGTGAAATAATTGCAACAAAAAGCAGAAGTACATATAATAAATGAGCTGTTTTCTGAATTCTAAGACTTTTGTTGGATAGAGAAAACAGCATGACCTCTGATGCAGCCTTACTGTGTGTCAGCGTGGGTGGAAGTGAGGCTAGAGGAGAAAAGAAGTGTGATGTGCTACAGCTAAACTGGACGTTGCATCTGCACAACAAATTTTAGCAAAGGCATGTACTGTAGGAGAAGTAGCTTAATTTTATATATATATATACACACATATATATAAGAGATTTTTGTGGATTGTTGCTTACTCGCCATTGAACAGTGAGTGGGGGCTGACCAGAAGGAATCACACAGCTGATATACTGAGTGCCCTCAGCTTCATAATAGCTGTACAAGAGGCAGCTGGGATTGGGTGGGTTCAGTTGTGGAAAGCGGTTGCTTGAGTGAGGGTGGGGGAAAATTGGGTTGGTATTCTGGTTTTCTGAATTAAGTGCAGTGCTCTTGGTTAGCTGATGTTATAAATGTCTCTACTGTGTTAAATGTAGCCTACAAAGTTGCTACAGAGGGGGATCAGTGTTAGCAGAGCAGTGTCTTGCTTTGCCGACTATGTGGTCTAATTGCAGTTTTTCTCTAGTGTGTTTTATGCCTTTGTTACTGCCTAAAATTTGATAGCCCAAACAGTGGTAGTGTGCTATTTCATGTGCAGTGTACCAGCTGGGTGCAGAGAATCACTGCTAATGTATCTAGGAATTCTTGTGCCTGTCAGCATCTGTCGATCGTAAAAATGACCAGGGACTCTGTTGTAACCATACATTATCTAACCCCATCTCAAATCTGCATTTTGCTCAGTCTTCTCTTTAGAGGGAGGAATAAAAGGGCTAAATGTAGTA
>PPHD01018327.1:0-14602 GCA_002909625.1 Bambusicola thoracicus
GAAAAGAAAGAAAAGAAAAAGGGAAAATAGAGAGAGGGGGCGAGCCCTGGCGACGAGCGGCGGCCCCGCATCCCGGGGCCCTGCAGAGCCGCATCTCGGGGCACAGAGCCCAGTGGGCGCGGGGCGCTGCGGGGCGCTGACCTCCGCGCTCTGCGTGCAGGTACTACGAGACGGGGAGCATCAAGCCCGGCGTGATCGGCGGCTCCAAGCCCAAAGTAGCGACCCCCAAAGTAGTGGATAAAATCGCCGAGTACAAGAGACAAAACCCCACCATGTTCGCTTGGGAGATTCGGGACAGGCTACTGGCCGAGGGCATCTGCGACAACGACACGGTCCCCAGCGTCTCCTCTATAAACAGGTAAGGGCGAGACCGCGGCCCGCTCGTCTCTCCCCGGCCCCGCAGCCCCGCGCAGCGCCGCCCTCCCCGTCCTTCGCCCTGCAGCCCCCCGGGCGCTCCGGGACTCGCCGCGCTCCGAGCCGGGCCCGTTCGGCCGGGGCTGCGGGAGGCTCTCCCGGGCGAGAGGCCCCGGAGGCAGCGAGGCTCGGAACGGAGCTGCCGGCCCCGGGCGCCCAGAGCTCCCCAGCCCCGCTCCCGGCCGGGCGCAGCACCGCACGGCCCCGGGGCCGCCCGCGGCAGCGCGCGTGTCCCGCCCGCTCCCTGCTGCAGAGTGCGGCTGTCGTCGGTGGGGGCTCGGGCTGAGAAAAGTAACGGCGTAACGGACAGAAAATGATAGATACGGGGGGAAACGGCCCGCAGTACTCGGGGTCACGTATTAATCCACCGCGAGGCGCTCGGATGTTCGCCCGCTGCGCGTACAAATGCCGCACGCTTCGGGAACGCTGTCGCGGGCACAGCAGTCACCCCCGATGTAGTTCAGTGCATCTGCACGGACCTCGAGCGTGCCTGCAGAAGCACAAGGGCACGGGAGCGCTGGCAAAGGACACGTCCGTGGGCACCAAAACCCACCGGGTGTAAGGATGTGAAATTCCGCACGCAATCCCAAATCTATGGAGCTCCCATTGCAATAAAAGCACACAGGGTGTACGTAAATATGCACGCGGACTTTCCTCGTGCCTACACAGATAGAACTGCACACGTCAGTATATTTGTCCTCTTGATATACTGCGAGTTTAGCCAGATTTTTTTTTTTAAATCTGGTGTATTTATAGCAAGGGAAGAAAGAAAGAAATAGCGGGGAAAGCACAGCGGTGTTTTTGGTCTGGCGCTTTCCGTGGCAGATTTATCAAAACACCTCTAATAACTCAGGCTGTGCATTTCTAAATCTGGCATCCGATATAAATGGGTTTTAATATTTTGCAAATGATATGGAATTATCCCAAATCATCTTGAAAACAGCAGGTAGAATTAGCTGCCGGAATGTACCTTGGCTAAGGAAGATTCCCTCAGACACACTGTCTCTGTAATATACTGCTAGGCTACCCTAGGAAATTATCCCTGTGTGTGCCATCTGTATTAAAATGGTTATTAAGTTATGAACAGGGTAACATAATACTGATCGGCTAATTATACACCCTCCTAAAAAACCTCCGGGTCTCTGCTCCTCTCTCAGTCAGGTACTGAAATAATAACAGTTTGACATTCAGACACCTCGCGCGGGCGGTGCGGAAGGACGCGCGCTGTCCCTGGCAGGGACTGAGCTACAGAGGAGCTTAGGGACAGCCGGGGCTGGGGGCAGTGGGCTTGGCGTGCCCCTCTGCTGGCTTGGGTGTGCCGCTACCCACGGACCCCGTGCCCCAAACCTCCTGCACTCAGTGCCGCGCGGGGCTGCAGAGTCCCAGCGAGGAGGTTGAGGGCCGGGTGCCGCTTTCAGCCATGCAGTCAGTTAAAGGCAGGGCTCGAGCGCGTGCCTCAGTTTCCCCAGCCTGGGGATGCGGATTGGAGGAGGGACAGATGTTGGCTGGATAGCGCTTGTAAAATGCTTTGAAAAGGATGAGGGCTTTGTAACTGCCAAGTGTTGCTCTATTGGAGAGGCTCAGCTGCAACCCACCATATTTGATTTGTACTCTGATGGCATCTGAATGTGGAGCCACCAAGGCACAAGTGCAGGTCAGAGAACTTGTGGGTCCATGCAAGACAAGGATGGCACCGTGAGCTGGGAAGCACCGCAGTAGGATAGGAGACAGCAGCATGGGAGGGCCCGGTGCTGCAGCCGCGGGCAGCGCAAACTCTGTCACTGCGGTGGCTTCTATGGCGCCGTGCACAACAAATGAGCAGAGCATTGGTTTGCACGGCAAACACGCATTTTTTCTATCTTCTGTGGTCAAAGTAAACCTAGAGAAGAGGTTAAATGCTCCATAATGGCACATTGTGCTCCCCTTACCCACTGTACGGTCACGAACTGGAGCTCCTCTAACACTCCAACCCCTGAGCTGCCATGGATAGATGGCAGTTTTTAAACCAAATTGCTAGCAATGTATTTCTGCGTTTTCTCAAAATATGGAGTTTACAAAGCAAAAACATCACTGGCGCAATGTCCAGAGCTGTTAGAGCTGTCTGTGAGCTGCCTGGCAGCCGAGACCACCAGCGAGGTCTGTACAGGAAAAGTTATCTCCGTCCCTAGAAAGGCTGCAAATACTGCACTTGAGAATGGGGATCTCTTTGTATGTGGACAGCAGCACCTTAGGTTATTTATTAGAAGCCTTTCCAAAAATGCTTTGATTACATTTTATCTTCTGTCATCCTCGGTACTAGTCTAGCATTAACAAAGTCTTTCAGGAGAAAGACTACAAAGCAGTGCTATTTCAATTCCACTTTTATGGTCTCCCCCAAACATTTTTTAATTTACTTCCCATTAATTATGTTTTGTGGTACGTGCCTGCATTGCGCCGATGCGGCGGCATTGCACCGGCACTATCAGGACACATTTGGGCCGCCTGTAGTTCAGTACCGAGCTTTGCCTGAAACGGGTTCACTCCAAAGGAATGCAGGTAAAGGCTAGGCACAAACTAGAGCAAAAGCTATGTTTTAATGACCTCCTCAAGATTCAGGAACAGACCATTCCTCTGCTGCGCAGTAGTCATGTTATGATTATGGCAAAATAGAGAGCACAAAAAAAATTCTGTATAGTAGTCAATGCATAGACCACACCAGAGCTGGCAGGATGGAGACAGAGCAGTCATCTCTACATCGGGAGCTTCCCTGCTCCCATTTAATGCACTGGGTACTCTGCATGATAATCTTATTTTGTATGCAGGCACACACATACATACACGTATCTGTGTAAACTTGCATACAAACAGTGCGTATAACTGAGAAGCTGCCAAGTGGCAGAAGCTCTTAATTCTTTGGTCAGCAATTAGTGTTCAAGTCAAACCCCTCAACCACCCTACTTCCCACAGGAACTTTTCCCTCTATCATACGACTATAACCATGTTATCTTCAGTCACTCTGGTTAGAATATTTCAGCCTGGCTCACACACGACCTACTGTAAGTGGTGCCTCCTACCTTGGCTGCAGACATCAATGGGAATTTTGCAGAATGCACAGTTAACCTAAGAACACAGTTTCATGGGAAAATAGTCACCCTTGAAAAACGTTTTCAATTAGACAACATATCTTAGTGGGAACGGGACTGAGCACATCATGGTTGCGCGGAAAGCAGTGCAATGGACGCTGTAGTTTAAGCCTTATTTTCCGCTTCTCTTAGAGACAAAAGCAGAGCGGAACAAACCACACGTAACTTGTCCCTCTATTTCTGCTCAGCTGGGGCTGGGCTTAGTACTGAGGACTCTCTGTTGGTTTTCTTTTGAAGAATACCAAAGCCAGAGCGTTACAGAGTTCAGCCAGCATCCTGGGTGTGCTTTGGATCTAGGTTCCTGGGAGCAGATCTAGCTAATGCTCCATGGCAGAGAGCTTAGTGGATATATTATCCTGGTCGAGTTGTTAGATTTTTTTTTTCAATTTTCTCTTTAAGTACTGGGTGTGTTGATTTCCAGTGCTACGTGCTGTTGGGGAAGATGTGTTCCATTGCATTATCTAACAACCGGCTAATGATTCCTAGTTAAAGCCTCCAATAGTGACCGCGTTTTAAAAATACATATGGAGAGACAGACACGTTGATTCAGGTTATAACAAGCAGTGAAGTGCATGTGTGTGGTGAAATACTGAACGTTTGGCCGACCGCTGTGGCCGTTGGCAGGCCCGCAGTTCGGAGCAAAGAAACAAATTCTGTGTGTCAGGTTTCTCTCACCGATTCTGCCGTTAACTTTCTGGCTGATCTCATTCAGGTCACACAGACTCCTTAGGAGGACGCATTACCATCTATGAAATGAAAATGATGGGGTTTAGCTACCTTTGTAAAACACAGTGAGATCTTTTCTTAAAAAATCCCATGCAGCTCAACATGTACGAGGAAAAGGTTCAAAACCAGAGCAAAGTCCTCTTACATCAGCCGAGGCTTTCGCCCACGCGAGGGCAGGAGAATTGGGCAGGCTCTCGGCAAGGTAAATGCAGCGTCTCAAGACAAACATTGGGTCTGGAACAAGGCAGCGCGTTAGGGCACGGTATGTGTCATATGCGGAAGAAATGAGCGCTATGTAAACAGAGCGTTCCGAGTCACTCTCACCAGCCTAGATTAGAATTCCCCAAAGGACATTACAGCCAAAATCCCTGGGAATCTCTCCCCATCTTTGCCAACAAACTCATCTGGCATTCTTTAGGACAGGTCATGGTGCTAGGGAGAAATCTGAAGCGCGCACAGTACCTCTAATGGCAGCTTGTTCAGACTGACCCCAACCAGCAACAGCAGCATGGTCTGCTACGAAGGCTGGGAAAACGGCACAGTTCATGACCAGCAAGCGCGTGTGTCATACAGACCTATGGCCGCTTCCAGCACTTAGCAGCCGCGTGTCAGTTAGCTCAACGGGGAGGCTAAGGATCAGCCTGGCCACATAGGCTGGGTTAGCCTCTGACTGACATCAGCTTGGTGCAAAGCGAGGGTGAAGAGGGCTTGCCTGGCAGCACCAACACAATTCAGCAGCTCTTGTAGGCCTTCCCTCCTTGGTTCACACAGAGAACCTTGGGATCCCAGCAAACTCAATTTCCTGAGGCAGGGCATGCACTCGAGGTAGAAGGTTTCTACCGGCACTTGCATTCAGCTGAGCAATGAAGGCAATTGGGTCACACAGGGCTTCATTACAAGGAATGCAGTCCTTTAAATTCAGGCTCTTTTCCATCAGACACAACCTGGTATTATCTTCTTTTCATCATTGCAAATAAAGGACAGGCTCATAAAGCAGAGGTTACAGACAATGTTACTGCAGCTGAAGGAGTAAATGAATGCCCGCAGCATTTCTCTTTGTCTTATTCCTCATATCTGGCCACTGGAAGGTTGTATGGTGGTAACTACAATAAGCTGGTTGCATTTTTTTCTAATTTTCATATTACACAGACAGCTCAGCAGAGGCAGGTTGTGAGAAGTGACTGTAATGGGAAGTTTTCAGCTCCCTGTTCTGTGAACCTCGAAGTGCAGAACCACACCAGTCCCTTTGTCATCAAACATCCCAGCCCTTCCTTTTTGTGGAGATGTACAGAAAAGTTGATTTTTGTTGGAGTTAAACATTTCCAAGCTTTCGCATCCGGTGAATGATTGCTGCTTTCTGTCATAGAGGTAGCTGCACTTCAGCGCTGGGTGAACGAGTCTTATAGAGCTAAACCTCATTTACCAGAATCACTATTATGTGAAAAAACTCATTTGGCTTTGGGAGAAAAGAGGAGAAAATGTAAGTGGCCTGGCCAAGCAATGACGGAATAGTGAGAACAATATAGTCATCTGAAGGGCACAGTCCATCCAACAGGAAACAAATTATTCATGTTTAAACAAAGCAGCATAGCCAGGAATGAAGGGAGGGAAATAAGAAAGGAAACATTCAAGTGGTAGCAGAAGGCACCTCCTGATACGGAGGTCCATTAAGTTGTGGAATTGCATCCCATAGGAATTCCTAATTTCTTGGAATATATGTAACTGCATGGCATTAATAACACAAGCAAACGTACAATAAGAAATAATCTTGCATTGGCTACAGAGATAGATAATATTCCAGCGGGCCAGCTGGACCCTTTATGATGTGATGACGTGATGCATACAAAACAAAGTCATGCTTCCAGTCATACATCGAGTATCTAAAGAAATCTGTCTCTGATCCTAAAACCTGTTCAAACAAAAGATTTCTAAATTGCTTGAATAAAAAAGACGTAGCTTCAAAGCATGTGAACAAGGCTGAGCCTTGCTTAGATTAACTTAACGTGGTCTTTAATTAAGGCATGTTGAAATTCAAATGGTGTTTAGGCTCGCTACTTAGAGTCAGGAAAATATTTAGGGATCCTGCTTTTGGCAAAGATCTCTGTAAATGGGAAGGTAGAGACATTCAAAAGCATTTGTCACTGGCCTGACAACAGGGCAGCTAACTAGGACTTCAGGAAATCCCATCTGTGTGTAGATGGCTCTGATAACGATTACTACTCCTGAAAGTGCCAGAAAGGTTTGAGTTTTGCTCCCAAACAATCATTCTTTAAACTGAGAGCTAATGGGAATGAGGATTTTTCCACTGTAATAGCAATTAATCTGTTGGAGCCTATACACGCATGGACATATTTACCAGTCCCGGCTGATTAAAAATGTTAAGTCAAAGCCCCAAACTGTGCAACTGGCATACAAATCATGAGTACCGGTAATACAACACAGGGTTGTTTTTACTCGTTTTCTCTTTTTTTACCCCAATTTTTAAAAGGGATTTGGATATCTGACTCCTATTAAACACCTTTTAAATGATCTTAACAACGCAGCCCTTTGAGTCCTCGGGGACACTCCATGAGCCACAGAAACATCCTCTATTAAATGAGAACTAAAATTCTCATGCTATCGCTTGGCTAGAGAAGCTGGAAAACCAACAGCAAACAGCGTTAGGTTTGTGATGAAATACTAGGCAGTATGATATCCAGCGTTAGCCTCCAATTTTCTCTAGTGCCAGTAACTGAGAGCTGATGTGGTAGCACTTATATGGCTATCTACCCAGCTGAAAATCACAAATCTAATCACTTGGTTTCCAAACTCCTCAGAGCGCACTTACAAATATTCATTTCCAATCAATTTGCACCTGCTAATATTTCTGAATGCTCACACGTGATGACAGAGCCAGAAGCAATGCCGGTGCTTCCTATTTCTATTGCAATAGCATAAAGAGGCTCTGTGCATAGATCACAGCCCATTGTCCAAAACAGGCACAGCGTAAATAGGAATTTCTTTTGAGAGGTCCTTTTAGAAAATCACCATACACATGCGCCTTTCTTTACACCCTCACCTTAGCATCTACTAGGCTCAGAATTCAGACAGCCCTGAAGGTTCCAGGGATTAAACAAACACGTATGTTCTTTAAAAGCAATGAGACATCTGGCCAGGGCTCACCCACCAAAGCCAAGTGTAGGGAATGGTAAAGCAAAAGCGGAAGCCCTCTTCTTTGGGCCCCATCTGACAGGCGAATGCTGGCCAGACCGCAACAGCCTCCCGCCCTTCCTCGATAAGCAGGCATATAAATAAATAAATAAACGGCATCCTAACTGCACTGAGAACTCAATAAAACAATCACATCAAATATGAGGAGGTATAAATCTCGCGTCTGCACAGGTAACCCACTCAATTGCTTTTATTATGGCTCAGCCTGACTCCATTTATTACCATCCGTGGCCTGGGTGAAGGATGTTTGCATGCAGGGTGGTCTCCTGGTGAAATCCTATCCCTAGAGCAGTGACAATCAGCCCATACAGAGGTGGGTTTTGGTGGGGAGACCAAAGGCAGATTCATCTGTCTGCGTGAAGACCAATCAATAACCCTGTAACGAGACCCCTTGTCGCTGGGAAATGGACAACACCATAGTTAATCCTGGAGCCACAGGAGAGAAATAGCTGTGGTTGGGTGTGAAAAACAGCAGGATGGAAGCACGATGTTTGAGACGTACAGACAGAATAGGTCTCTCCATCTAGATGCAGAGGAAGAGTGATGGGATAGGAGACAGAGGGGCACATTTATGTGTATCACAGGCAAACGTGAGAGGTTGGGGTGTTCAGGGAGGCATGGGGAAGGAAAAAGCACTATTCTGTGCTTCTTTATAGGACATTCATATGGAGACTGTGCGTAGAACACATACCCGTACCTTTGGAGAGATGTGCCCACCGGTTGGATATTACATATGAGAATATCAGTATATGGCAGGGAATATGTGACTCTCGGCAGGCACGTAGATGGTGACACAAAGTGCAGGTGGGCTACGGGAGGCACAGGCAGCGCAGTGGGGGAAGGATATTCCTTTGTCCTCTGCCTGGCTTGGGATTTATGCGTGTACCCGTTTTGACAGAGTAGAAAGAGTGATGTGCCAGGAGCCTGAGCTGTGAGTTCCCAGACACGTTTCCCAGAACACGCTACATACAAAACATTTACCCCAACCTCGCTGCTAAAGTAGGAGAGGAGATTCTGGTGCCTCGGCCCTGCCTGTATGAACACCAGCAGCAGCCACTCCTCGCTGCTGCCATCCTCCAGCTCTGCCATTCCATCGGCACTTCTGAAACTCGCACCTGGGCTTTTAGCAGCTCCTCCAACACACACACATGCATATGCACAGAGAGAAGCTGGGATGGTGCTCTCCTGGGGGCAAATTCAGTTTTCTTTTCTTGGTTCATTTCAAACAGCTCCCCTCCCTGCAAGGCAAACCCTCTGCTCTCTGCAGGGCAGGCACGGGCTGAGCACCCAGCCCTGGCCAGAGGTACGTGGCACTGAGAAGGGCCCTCTGCTCAGCCACAGTGCCCACCACTGTACCTCTGTTGCCTTTCAGCATGCTCATGCTTCTCCAGAATTTTTCCAACAATTTTTCGTCATCTGCCTTTAAAAACTGCAGCACAGTGTAGCTACGTAACCGTGCCTGCTGGTAATATTTGCTTAGATTCAAGCCCAGAAAAACCTCTCCTCGTTGCTTAAATTTCGGCTTTCAAACTTGAAAAATTATATATTTACACAGAAATTATGCATATGAAAAAATACATAAACCTTTGTACACAAAATCAATAGGGAGAGGAGGAGATCTAGAGGAGGAGAGGAGAGGAAAGAATAATATTTTTCAAGATGAATCCACATTTGCACACTGTGAGAGCACAGGGAGATGCCTGGCTGGGATGTGCCATGTGCATATGGTCAGGGCTGAGCAAGCAGGGCAAAGTGGACAACAAGTAATGCCACAAACCCCTTCTCCCTGCTGAACGAACAGCAAATTTAGGGTGTTAAAGAGACAACGTTTGTGTTGCTGCCTCTGACAGACAGACAGCTACAACATGAAGAGTGCGTGAGCACTGCTGGGTGGCACCAGTGGGAGGAAAGGGCAGGAGATGATGACGAAGTGAAAGGCTAAAGCAGATGTGAGCTGGATGTTGCCAAATGAGACCCACTGCGGTTTATATCAGGAGGTCCTGGCCACTGCGCCAAAGGGAATGCAGTCACCCAGTGCTGCCAGCCAGCTCCCTTCTGTGGCTCCAGCAATTTCAGGAAACGTGTTCCTGAGTTGGAGTCTGTGCCTAAGGTGGCCGTGAGGATGGGGACAGGGTGAGTGCGTCCACCCGTCAATTTCTGGGAGGAGCAAGTGCTGGCTGCACATGTGAGAAACCAAAGGGAGCATGGCTCCTTGGGGAGGGTGTGTGAGCAGGGCAGCGCCCCGGCACACCAAAGGCAGGGGATGAAGAGATCCCAGGAAGTAGGGTCTTTAGGAGAGTAAATGTGGCACAGAGGAGCACTTTGCCAAACTGAAAGCACCTTCCACAAGGTTTGAATGTGCTGCTGGCTCATTCTGTGCACAGGGGCGTAATTTGAGCATGGAAAACTGCATGCGTTTCTGCAGCTAGACTGCTGAGTGTCTATTGTTCCTTCAGACAATCTTCTCTGTAATGGATATTTGGGTTGGACGTTCCCCCTTACCCCACGACATGTGTACGAAGAGGAGCATGGGCATATCACTAGGGCAACATGCCTGGCTGGGAGTATGGGCTTATAGCGAATATGAAGAGCTGGACAGCGGGAGAACCTGAACAGTCTTATCCACAGAAACAATGCCGCAACCTTACCCTACCTGCACAACCCTAGTTGTGAGCCAAGAGGCACAGGAGAGAGCAATGCCGTGGTGCTGTGCACCACCTGAAGGGGGCACCCAGTGCATCCAAGAGAATACAGGTGCATGGGGCACGATGCATTTGGAAGAACATGGACGCGTAGTGGTTCTCCCTGTATGTGATCTAGGGCTGTGGGCTTAGGGGCACTGTGGCTGGGGTCTCACCAAAGGAGGTATTTCTAATGAGAGCCATAGCTTAATGCACAGGACTCTGCCATTCTCTCCACTCCCCTCCCCTCCTCTCCCACTCCTCTCCTTATTACCCAGGCTATCTTGTTTGGGTTAAGAGGCCAATTTCAACAGACTATAATTGAAGAGTGAAGAGAATCTGATAAGATAAGGAAGGGACATCATTCCTCAAGGGATCAATAGAGGTTTCATGTTCCTCCTTCCCCTGCTGTGTCCCTAACACGCTAATGCTGTGTGTCCATGGGCTTCGTTTATTTGCTCTGCTTGTCTGCGAGCCTGAAAAGGAAGAGTGGGAGCAGGGGGTGGCTGCTGACAACCATCTGTCACACAGCCAGGAAGGAAGGGACAGCAGTGGGAAGAAAGGGAAGAGGGCAGTAGTGGAGCTGAGAGCAGTGGGACACCTTCCTGGCAGGGGACATGGGCTCACCTCCAACCCTTTGTCTTCATGTCTTGTTCCACTGAGAAGAACGCTATTTCTCTAGATGCGGACTTGTTTTTCCAAGTGTCCCTAACCCCAACATGGCACAGGATGTGAGCCAGGCCCCACACAACAAGGCTGGGCCAGCTTCTGGCGAGCCTGAGAGTCGTGGGGGTCTGGGGCTGAGATATCTTCTTCCAGCCGATTTCTTTTTTCTTTTTAACACCCTGAGAAACAGACGCTGAGCGCCAGTCAGTCATGCAGCGAGCATGTGGCAGAGTTGGGAATACAACCCAGATCCCCTGACTCCCAACCTCAGGCTTTAACCACTAGACCATGCTTCCCTCTAAGCCACCTTGAACTTTCCTCGGTGAGGATGGGGGCTGCTAAGCCTCTGTGGGCTGCAGTTTACCAAGCTGTCAGGAGTGTGCTCACTGGACCGCCTCACCAGAGACAGCCTTCCTCACGCACGCTAAAAAAGTTGAAAAGAAATTCATTTCATGGCCGGTGGTTGCTTAAAAAAGGCGATTCCAGCATATGTATGTGATAAATGTTAACTGTGCATTAATCGCATTAAAGAGGACCCTATAAACTTTTCATTTCTAATTAAATTCTGGCCGGTGATTCTGGCGAAGCCAGCACACTCCGCGCCTTTGTTTATGTGGAAAATTAAAATGCAAATACAATGGAATTTATTTCCATTACTAGAGTGATATGCTGGGCTCCTCTGTTTAACAGCCTCCAATTACTTCCAAGCAGGGCTCTCTCCCTCGCTCCCTCCTTCTCCCTCCCATCACCCTGGGATGCTGCGGGGCAGACGCTGGTGGAGCCCTGGATGGCTCTGCAGGGTCGGGATGGGAGCATGGGGAGGGGAAAGAGTGGCAGAGCACACACACAGGGAGGCAGCGGAAGAAGCAAGGCTCAGGCTGATGTGGGGGTGGCAGGGAGTTATCTGTTTGTAGCCTCGCTGAACGACAGGCGCTGAACCCACTGCCTCGCCCAATCCCAACTGTACAGATGTGGTGGGTAGAGGCCGTGGGTCTCTCCCTGCTGGGGCACTAAGGTGACAGGACAGAGCTGAGGAAGTTCTGTGGACCTCGCACAACCCTTCTCCCAGGCTTTGTCTGTCTGAGCAATGCCGGGCAAACCCTGGTGGCGAGGAGGCGCAGAGCAGCCCAGTGCCAGACACGTTTCCTGCACAGCACAAATAAATCGGAGCGGCGCTGACACGCAATCATCAGCAGAGAAATAACCCCGCTTCTGCCCATTTCCAAGGGACCAAACATGGCTGCACTTGGGGCAGCAGTGTGCAGCGCACACATCAACAGCCACTGCATTAGCCTAGAGACTCATCGCACCTTTAAAGCGCTCAGCACATATTTCAGCTCCATGCCACTGGCATAGGACCACAGCCATGCATACATATACAAAAGACCTCCATCAAGTCAGATGTGAGCACCTTCAAGTGCTCACTCACATCACAGTGCCATGTGTGTTAGAACAGACGGGCAAACAAGGAGATCCTTACAAAGGAAGGGACGCACTTCACTGTAGCCGCACATGGCCAGCAGGGGTGGCCAGCAGGGAGGGGGAGGTGATTGTCCCCCTCTACTCAGCTCTTGCGAGGCCCCATCTGGAGGTCCTGTACTGGGGACCCCCAGTGGAGCTCTTATAGCAGAGGAGGGCCACTAAGATGATCAGAGGGCTGGAGCGCCTCTCCTGTGAGGAAAGGTTGAGGGAACTGGGCTTGTGTAGTTTGGAAAAGAGAAGGCTCCAGGGAGATCTCACTGCAGCCTTCCAGTACTTGAAGGGAGTATATAAACGGCGGGGGGGAACAGTTGATTACGAGGGTGGATAGTGACAGGACAAGGAGGAATGGTTCTAAACTGAGACAGGGGAGGTTTAGGTTAGATGTTAGGAGGAAGTTTTTTCACCCAGAGGGTGGTGACACACTGGAACAGCCTGCCCAGGGAGGTTGTGGATGCCCCATCCCCAGAGGCATCCAAGGCCAGGCTGGATGTGGCTCTGGGCAGCCTGGTCTGATGGTTGGTGACCCTATACATAGCAAGGCAGTTGAAATGAGATGATCATTGTGGTCCTTTTCAACCCAGGCCATTCTGTGATGCTATGATTTGTAGACCCTTGCACAGACTCAAATGTATGCAAAACTGCACAGTACAGTCTTGCATACATTTTTACAGAAACTTAGGACATATGAAGATTTATCCAAAGCCCATGGGTGATGAGTTTTAGCCAACTCCTGAGTGCTCCAGCAGGTGCACACGCATTTAAATGCTGTCATGGCCTTAGAAGCTCTTAGACACACACATGGACATTCCCATGCAGCCATGCCACAGGGCGTCTGGGGCCAAGGGGTGCTCCTGCTGCCTGCAAGCATCCCAGGGAATCACCCAGTGTGAGTCATCCCGCCCCAGCGAGGCAGGGAAACAGGAGAAGGACACATTCACTTACTAGGCTGAAAAAAGGCCATTACCCAGTCAAACAACCCAGTCCCTGACATCATTATTCAATACACAGGAGCCCTGAATTGCGCACTAACTCAATCACAGAGACACACGATTACAAAATAATACTGATGGAATCAATGAAACAGACATGCGGTCATACAAAGCACACACACCCCGGTGTTAATACACAATAATAGCTGCCCAACAAGCGAATACAAAACAGCCATTCAAAAACACAATGGCAAAACATGTGGCCCTCACTCAAAGGGATGTGGAAACTCAGCAACAAAACCCACTATTGGCAAAAGAGGCTGACAGCAAAACTTGGGGGGTGCACAGAATCTGGCTCCTGGCAGCCCAGTGAGCAAACAGCAAGGGCCCAAAGGATGCACACTGCACGTGGGCATGGGTACATGGGACATGGCTCCGAGAGGGGATACTGCCAGGCAGCTAGCTATGCCTGCGTGGGGCCCAAATACACAGCACAATCACTGCTACGCTGCAGCTCTCAGGCTCACCACAGCACAACACAACGTGGCCTTACTACAGGCAGAACGGCTGCCACCATCTAGAGCCATTCTCTGTCAGGGCATGGCTCTCCCAGGCTGTGCCTGGCACTGGAAGGGACAGCAAGGATGGAAGGCTGCTGTCAGCTGCACGGTGTGCGCGCAGGAATTCCCCTTCCTCTCCCAAGTGCGGCTGTTTGTAGCCATTAAAAAGCCCAGGTCCTCATGCTGGGTGTTCAGTGAGTATTGATTCAGTCTGCAAGCAATTTTAATATTTCTTCAGGGACTTTCCAGCAACAGCACAAGTCATTAATTCACCCTCCCAAATTGCTTATTCAATAGCAGGAACATGGCTCCTGAATAAAGTCCCAGAATTTATGTGACTCGCATGAGTCAGGAGGTCAAACAACTGTTATGGAGCGAAGTTAAAAATCCAAATAAAATATTGACACTTTTTTGGGGAGTGGGGGAAGGGGAAGAAAAGGTATTTAAAATAGGGTTTTGTTGCAATGCCCCCAGGATAAGGAATGGAAAGAGATTGAAGACAAGTTGGAGTTTGTAAAATCAATGGGATTTATTGCATATCCGCTTGGCATTTAATAACTCCTTCCTTCCCAGCTCTCCCTGCTCTGTTCAGGCATAGGAAGAAAAGGCCATCCACCAAATCCCAGCAGCCACCCAGCACAAATAGTGCCCATGTGGCACGGGGATGGTGGCCCTGCAGGACAGTGTATAGCAAACAGGTATACAGGTATTGGACCAGAGAGATTATCGCATTACAAAGGAGAAATGAAATAAAGATCTTACCTGTGTCCTGAGCTCGTGGAAGGACTCCAAGAGGAAGGATCTCTAGCTGG
>PPHD01018328.1:0-14602 GCA_002909625.1 Bambusicola thoracicus
GGCAAGCTGTGCTCCTGAAACAGTGGTCAGTCCCACAGAGTGAGAAAGTGATGCGACTGTACGGATAAACCACTGTGGTGAAACTCTGAGGAGATCCAGAACTGAAATGGTGTGGATACTCCCTATAAAAGCACCATTGTTTTCCAGTACTTGATTTTCATCTGTTCTGAACATCTGAACCAATGTCAAATGTAAGTTTGAAATTTGATTATTTTCCAGGTTTAAAAAAAAAAAAAAAAAAAAAAAAGGTCACATCCAAGAATGGGATTCACCCAGTGTTGGTCTTCCAAGATGTAGAAAGAATTCTTTCTTTCATCTGACTACTCTGATCTGTTTTAGGAGTGTGCATCACATAAACAAGAACTACACTCCAAAGAAAATGCCTCATCTTTTTCATTTACCATGAAAATAGCAAGAGAGCTAGGACAGATACAGACATATGCACAGGCAAAGTCTAAAGATGAGATGTGTAAAATGGAGTCCCAGGGAAGGGTGACTTAAGAGAATCTGGTTATCTTTCTGCCTACGTGCATGCATATATGCTGACTGTGATCCAGCTGCTCCTGTAGTTGATAAAAAGCCACCTTCATTTACTGCAGGGAAAAGAGATACCTCAGTTCCCATTAGAGCCACAAAACTATTTTCAACTGCTTTTTAAGAGGTATGTATTTCTCTTCCTTATTTACTGAAAACGGTCATAATGAAACTCAAGTGGTTAGAAATAAAGCATTTAAGAAACAACAGTATAGTCAAGATAAAATCACTGATGGAGTGAAAGTGTTCATTAATCACTGGGTGCTCGAGTATATGGGAGATACAAGTCTATATTTTGGTTGAGAAAGGGGTAATTTACAGTTGCCCGCATTCCTTAGAATTGATCCAAGTCAGAGATGCATAGCAAATTTGTCCATAATCAAGTGTTCTCTAACAAGATTTAAACTCCTGTTTTTTAAATCAATCCACGGTCAATGGAATGTTTGCTTATTACCCAAAGTCTAGAACACAATGGGAAATTAAGGACAAGGAATTTACCACAAAGTTGGTATCAGTTATTGGAATTTGGAGTATGATTAATTAGGTACTTATTGTGAATGATTTATCCTGCCTTGTCTCCAATTGTGTTGCAAATGTCTGCAGTTGACATCAGGTGTATTACTTTGTTTTACATATTAATGTAATTGTAGAGCTGTTCACAAAACATTGCCCTCAAGATTTGCTGCAGATCTCTGGAATGTCAGAGCTCCTCACGTTTCCAGTTGAAGGGTCTGGTAACTGTGGGTAGACCTAAACTCAGGATGGGTAAACTAAAACTCACTTGGTAAAATGCACTGACCAAGTGTCTGTATGCTCTGTCAAACCTGTGCATCTCATTATTGCAGGTTCAAAAATCTGGAGAAAATCACATAGGAAAACAAAAGAGCAGAAGTCTGTAGTTAGATGATTGTGTTTATCCTCTAGTTTCATGCTTTTCTGTAGCATAAGAATACACTTCAATAATTGGGCCAAAAATCTCAGCCCAAAAGGGACTATTATAGCAATTGGCAATTTATCTATCCCAAATAAAATCACAAAGCTTCCTCAATCTTGACTATAGTATTACTGTGGAGTAATGTTATAATTACAAAAGTGTGGCTCATTCCACTACCAAAGCAGAGAACCTTTTGCTGCAAGAGCCTGCTTGATTTTTCTTCTTCTGTGTTGTTTTTATTCAAATGAAAGCATGCCCACTGTTCTCTGGGAAGCTCGGAATTTAATAAATTAGTGGTTATTCTCAGCAGTACACAACATGAAAGAGGTTCAGATGTGCAGCATCTTCTTTAACTGAAGGTTCTTCCTTGCATCAGAAATCCGGATGTGCACTGCAGTGAGTGCATGGTGCTGATGTGCACACACAGCTGCAGTGTGCCAGCAGCACCCCTACCCCACAAGGTTTCAAAAAAATAAAGAATCCCAGGCATGAAGGAAAAAAAAGGCAGGGGAAATGTCTCCTTTACTCTCCAGTTTGTTTCACTTGATAACGTAGAAGGTTAGTTCCACATAGGTGTGGAATATACAGTCATTATTCTTTTGTACAAACAAATCCATGAGAATTACACACATCACTTTTCCTTAATGTCTTGAAGTCACATGAAGCTATCAGCTGAACAGATATGGGAAGGGGGGAAGAAACCTTGAACACTCTAAGAGCATGTTTTTGCATGCACCACCCGGCTGCCTAAGCCCAGGTTTTCCCAATTAGGGGAGCACTGCTGTGGTTCATCAAAGACCACTGTGCCTGAGGGTAATGCTGATGGGTGCTGGGCTCAAGTCACAAAAGAGCTAGCACATTTAACACATAGCACAGACTCCCAGACATGCAGAAAGGGTATCAGGGAAGGCTCTGCAGATTCACTGGCTTTATGACTTCAAATTGCCACTGAATCTGGCTTGATACCTCTATGCCAAAAATAAGCTGTTGTTCCTTATACTTGGATGCTCAACTGCTGCCAACCACCAGGTCATTAAAAGGGGAAAGATGAGAAAAGGCAACATGAAATTTTGATGAACATCTGGCAGTTAAAGATCCTAAGCTGCAATGCAGAAGATGCAGTTGAACAGAGTATAAGCTAAAATAAATAAAACTTCACCTTTCCCTGTGACACAGCTCTGAAGCAAAGAAACACCAAAAGGTAAAATCAGCCCATCCCAGAACACCTACAATTCATTCTACTGGATTTGCAAATATGCTTTATTCTGGCTCATGACCCAAGAGTACAGAAAAGTTTTCCTTGTTTCGTAATAAAGAAGTTCAGAAGGTTGCTTTACTTTTCAATTTTGTTCCATCAACTTCCCAGCCCTTGGGGGACTCAGCTTGAATTGCATATGTATTGAAAATGAGTTAGGCAGCCTGCAGTGCCCACACTGCATATCAATGCATATTCATTCATCCATTTTGGACTGGTATCTGGAGATGTCCATTCAAAAGAACAATATCGAGGTAAAATAGCATAAACATCAAGAATGACCAATCCTTGCAGAATTATCAGTGAGATTACTTTGCATTTTTTGCACTAGTTCAGGCAGTTAGAAATCAAAGTCAGACCTTTACAGGAGCTGATCAGAAGGGAACATCTGATTTCTGGACTAAACCAAGCAGTCAAAGCACACAGTCTTTGCTCAGCAGCCAGCACTCTAACATCCAGTTTTGTGTCCAAATAGAGCCCATCGTGATGTAACCATTAATCAGCCTGATTCTGAATAATGTTTGCACCAGCTGATTAAGTCTGCACGTTAACATTCATCCTTTAAAATGTGCAAACATTTCCCCCCACCATTCACGACAATTCAACTAATTCTGCCAGTAAACTGGGGTTGGGCACAAATTCCTGTGACTCATCTGGAAAGGATGGAGTCCTGCCTAAAATAAGTGGCGCAAGCTTTTGCTGTATTCAAAGGGTAAAAGCCACCATTACATGCAGTAAATCCTGCTCATAGGCATCCGTACCCAGTTATATGCTGACTTGTGACTTCAAACAGCCCTTTTCCTGATCCATGTGCTATAAGGATACAGAGAATTCTTGTTGACTAACAGATCAGATTTCCATATGCTGAAGTTTGACATAAGAGAAACAACTTAATCTGACACAATAGCAGGAACTACGGAAATAGCTGACATGCACATAAAACAATTCAAAATGCACTTGGTGAATATGATTTAAAACTGGAGTTGATCAGACTTGGTAAAAGGTTGTTCCAAGCAAAACAAGACAGAGTTCTGCTAATTCCTTCACAACGCACACAAATGAACGTTCAGGTTCAGATCTCACTGGGAAGAAAGCAGCCGAGGAGATGGGGAGAACAAGAGCATTCCACCTAAATGGAAGTTGTTAACATCAGCGAAGAACTGGACCAAATGAATTTCCTATGAACAAACCAAACAAATTTTATCTGCCTCAGCGTAGAGAATGTAAACGACATTACAGAAATGAAGTCAGAAGACACCACAACAAAGTGCCTACATGGCACCACTCTTCATTCACTCTTCATAGCCTCCCTATTTGTCTCTACAATTAAATGCACGTTTCCCCAGACTTGTCTAACCACTTGATTTGCGTCTTGGCACAATAAATGAAAACCTTTCCCCACTGAATTTAAATAATGCTGAAGTCACAACAGGAGACAATGAAGCCAACATTCAACGTTAATAGTGGAATCCATTCTTCATCTCTGCAGGCTGATTTCCCAGGAGAAGAGAATACTGTCATCAAAACATTCTCATTACTTTTTCTAAGTGCTCCGTAATTCACAGAATTACTTATGTTTTTGTCTAAATTATCCAGTTCTTTATACTTTTGCATTCACTCTAAGTCCAAAATGAAATAAAGACATATCTGAAGGTTTCTGCCAAAGGGAGCTTGTAGCATAGCTTTAGCTTTTGAGGTTTGGGGATTTTATTATTATTTTTATTAGGAAAACCATACTGAGGATCACGTGCTTCTTCCCTCCAGAGAAATTCTAAGAGGGTCTTTTAGCATATAAGCAGTGCTCAAAAATGCCTATATCAATACTACAGCAGCAAAATCAGAGGAAAACCTTCTCACAACCGTCTGTGTGAGGACTTCATGAGAAAATTTCCTATATGACTGGCTATGAGCAATTAACTTGGAAAATACTCCAAGGAGGCATTCTCATTGCTTAGCATCACATTTAGCGTGATGAGGTCTCAGGGAAAGATTAAGACAGAACCACAGTGTAATTAAATAATTATTTTTAAAGCTCAAGAGCCCTCATACCTCCTATTGCAGGAAAAGGCCATCTTCTACCAAAATAGAGCCACAGTACAAAAATGGAAGATGACGACCATCAGAGATGCTGCACAGCTAATGAGAAAACAAGATGAGAATGGCATTTCCTTGTAGATCTACAGGTAGAGAGCACAAATATCTCTTGAGTGAGCCAACTTCCATTGAGCAGGCAGCACTGTGGGCTGAACAACTGCTTGTTGTGAGCCATGTGCATAAGACTGGGGCTTGATGGAAATTGTTGGCTGGCCCCATGTTACTGTATTCCTCTCCCAGATTCTTGCTCTTTAAAACAAAAAGCTAAACATTCATTAGGCTTTTTTTTTTTCCTTTTGTTATCTTCCCATTTAGTTAATTATCTAATTACAAGTAGGAGCATTATATGGCTGAGAAAAGGCAATAGCCTGTGGAAGACACAATGCAGTTCTCAAACTGAAGCAGGACTTTCTGGTTTGAAGTGCAAAATCTAGATGGCACTCCTTTAAACAACACAGTACCCCACATTTCCAAGCCACAAAGGTACATGACTCAAGTAACTGGACTGTGCATACTCCTTTCTGAGCACACTTTGACCAGCAGTGCTCTGCTCACACAGTGTAACTACCATTCAGGGGACAAAATTGGTTTTTTTCTTCCTGACCTGACTGACCCATAGAAATAAAAGAAATAAATAAATGGAAGTGATCCAAGGTTTTTTGCCACCCATTTTAGAGGCTTCCTATGAAAATGTGTGTTCTTCTTTTACCAGGAAAAATAAAATGAAAGCCTTCAATTAACACTAAACAGATGACTACAGCTGTAAGTATTGATTCAATATGAGTGAAGGCACAGATTTACTGGTGAGGAAATCATTTTATGCAAGGAAAAAGTAAATTAACCAACATGGGGAGGAGAGTATAATGTATGTAAATGTGAATGGTCTCAGAGATTAATTTTGGATGAAAAATTACATATTAGCAGTTGTACTGCCGAAATGATTAAAGTAATCAAAGCAATACAGACATGCATAACACAAGAGGATCCTGATGTTTTGTTTGGGATATACAGATGTTGCATTTCAATAATTATCAGTAGCAAAAAATGAGATTCAGCTGCATAAAAGTCTAATTATAATTCTTAATCAAAACGTGAGAAATAAAGAAGTTACTGGAAGACCTTTGAAGTACATTAGGAATGAGAAATAACATAAGCCCTCTGGTATCATGCTGGTTAAGCACCAAAAAAGTAATTCTTGCGTTTAGTCAAGAGAGAGACTTCAGTCAAGGCCACATGAACACCAGGCAAACATACAGCCTGTGCTTTCCCTGCAGACGCTCCTGAAGGGTTAAACCTGCCCCAGGCAACTACAGCAGGAGGTGCAAAGGTGAAATTCGATGCAGAAGTTGTTCCTACAGCGCAGTCATTTGCCCAATTACCAGCTCCACAGTAATGCCTCTGGGCCTGCGATAGTCATCAGCGCTGCTTTGTTTTAAGGAAAACAAACATCCAAGGAGAGCTGCTCCTCGCCTGGAGGGGTTTGACTTCCAGAGGCACAGAAGAGACAAGGTGCAGAAGAATGGCAGGACTAAGGAGAGCCCTTTTCTCGCCACACATCCCCACGTCATGGAAAGTTTGGAAACCTTAGGTAGACAAAGAGCTGCAATTTCAATAGGCTCATAATAAGAACAGGAAGCATCTATATTGCACCTGCAACTTTTTCATGGATCCCTGTAGGTCACTAACTGTCAGTGTTCGAACACCTGTGACAGCTCAGATATTGCTGAAGTTATTTTCAGAGCTGTTACAGTCTAAAGAATATTTTACATCGTTCTTTCATATCACATCTCCTAGCTCAATGGCAGAGGTAAAGAGAAACCATCTGTCTATTTCTTTTTGCATGTCCTCATTTGCATGCCATTAATACAATTAATATTGCATTGGAATTTCCACAAACATATTTCTGATTCTTCCAGCTAGAAACGCTCCAGGAACACTCCAATCTGTAGCCTGCAAGACAATTTCAGGCAGAAGCGAATGTGAGGTCACTTCAGAAGCCAACTAAATTGGGAAATAACGGTGTTTGTTGCAAGATGACAGGTCACTGGAATCCTAATGAGATTACATCAACAGCCAGTTACATGTTTGGCTGAATGCAGGAATCAAATTGTTCGTGAGAGCATTACAACACTAATGAAAAAAGATGAAACAGGTTCTGTTTAATCATGTTTCTACTTTTGGTAGCACTACGCATTAAGAGACGATTAAAGAAGCTATAATGTTGGTGGATTTTTGTTTTGTTTTCACAATGGCACTTTGCTTCAGAAACAAATCCAATAAACCAACTGAAATTATCTCTGAAATTGTGTTCGCAACACTTACTTTAAACCACAGAAAAGCAATACATTCACTAACATAATTTATTTTTTGACTTCCAGAGGGAACTTGTATTTTCTGCATTTGAATAGGGAGATTGAAGCCCACCTCTGATTAATTCTGAGTGCCAGGTTCTCACCCACCTTTACTAAACATGCTGCTTCACACACTAAAAAGAAAATCCCCTCTCCCCAGCAGACTTGTGTTGATTTAGCAACAGATAAGAGGCCAATTCCGGCAACCATCCGTAGAGGTTTTCAAGTGTGTAGGTGTAGCATAGAGGGACATGATTTAGTGGGGATGGGATGACTGCTGGACTAGATGATATTGACAGTCTTCTTCTACCTCAGTGATTCTATGATTCTAATTTACTGCCCTGTTCACATCTACAACACACACTAGGACCGTACCATGACATACTCTGTAGCCCCTTCTTCCCAGTGCCCTTATCAGGTCTGTAGAACTGTGTGAGGACTCCATCCTACACACTTGGCCAAATTTCCTCAGGGAGGAGTCATGGAGCAGGATGGAGCCAGGCACTCTCCTTCTGTGCAACCGCTGACTCAGAGATGTGGAACACCTCACTCCAGAACAGAACAGACTCAGCTGAGGCCAGCCAGTGATTCCACAATGAGTCTTTAAATTGACTGCAAACTTTTTCTACTACTGTAAGACATTTGTAGGAATTAATTTAATTTTGCTATTCACTTTCAGAGACCAAGCTGTCCTTTCATATTTCTTACAGCTATATTCAGCCTAGGGAAGTGTTTCAGGATTTTCATGATCATCCATCACCATTTCTCTACATAAGAATACTAAGGACAGATGGATAAAGAAGAACTGCTAACATTTTGCCATTGCACCAGCTTTCTCAGGGCGATGTACCCAGACAACTCACAAAAATCAGCCCCTGCACAGAACTGGAGACGTGGCGGAACATGGACAAGTTCACAGAGAGACAAGAACCATTCGCATTTAGTGTGGAAGGAGCGACAAAACCGCGTACACGAAGCAGTGTTAGTATTAGCCAACGGCAAATGCACTGCCAGAGATGTGATAATCTGAAAGCCATTGTGCTGTAAATTGCCATTTTAAAATGACTACTCTTCTGAGAGAATTGCTCAGCTAAAGGAAATTGCCAAAAAGTTCTAGTTTAAGAAATAAACTCATATTACTTTTCAGATCATGTTTAAATTGCTCTAAATGGAATAGCCTACTAAGGGAGAAAAAGAACAGCACGCTGGTCTCAGAGGAACCCGCTGTCAGTTGGAACACCACCTGTGCTACAGTGATAAATCATTAAGAAGAAAAAACATCCCTGCTTGCTTTTTAACCTGACAAATTAATTGAGAAGGTCTACAGTGTACAATATTGGTACGCCCAAGTCAGACTGGCTGCTTTATCAGCAACACTACATCCCTCTCTATTCTATCAGCTATTTTTCTTAGTGGAAGGAACAGAGACAGGTTAACAATTTTACCAGGATCCAGGCCATTGCCTTCACCACCATCGTTCCAACCAGCCTGGAAGAGATCAGCTAGATGGATGGAATAAACATCAGCATGTTCTGTAACCTTCAGAGACAGCAGCTACTAAGGCGGGTTACAAATCAGGCTGTGGCAGCACTATCGGAGCGAAGAGTAAAAGCTGCAGTCTCAGCCCCAAACTGCTCTGAGCTGGAGAGGATTTCTGCCCATTACAAAGTGTGGTTTGGAGTCTATTAAAGAACCTTTTACAATCACATTTACCACTGATATACACTTCTAGCTTTCATAGTTAGCCCAACTACTTAAAAATGGCATGCATTAAGGGATCATATTTTAGGCGAAACAAGGTTAAATCTGGTGCCAAAAGAAGGATATAGAGCAATTTCCTTTTTATTAAGAGAAGATAACAATTTACAGGCAATCAATTCTAGTTCTACTGAGCCCTCAAAATCTTGAGTAACTGTGGCTGGGATAGGAAATGTCGCTCTGTGTATGAGACAGATGGGTTCAAATCAACATTCTGATGAATAAATTAATCTCTTCAGATACCAGATTGTTGTCAGTGTACATTTCTCACACATACCAACTCACACAGTTTGGACTTCAGGGCAGAGATCAGCTTTCTGAATTTCTCATGATGAATTTTACTCCCCAAACCCATTTGTTGCCCTGCCTTTGTTTACACGAATGACCCTGACTTTGTGCAAAGTCCTTAAGAATGCCAGAATTATATATAAGGGGTTTCTCGGCAACCAAGAATTGAATGCTTGGATAAGAAAAATGATGCACATAGCTGTAGTAAGAAAAATTTGAAAGGGGAGAGAGTAGATGGCCAATGTCTCAATACTTAATTACACAGCTTAAGGCTATGATTTCCCACCTTCACAGCACTCAGTTTCCCACATATAGAAATGTTTTCTTCATATTTTTAAACAAAAAGCTACCATTCAAGTCAGTCAGTACTATTTGGATTATAAATGCTTTGAAGTCGCGTTAGTCTGAGTCCTGGCTCAGAAGAATTAAAACTGACACCTGAGGAGGAGCTGAAGGAGAATTTCTCTAAATGCAAATCAGTTATAACAACAACTGCAAGAAGTAGTACTTTTTAGTTGACTTCATTTCCTTCTTTTAAACTATTTGGATGACCTATATATAAATGTGCCCTGCCAAGTGGGTATTGTGTCCTTAAGGGGCAACTTGCCTCTGCCCCAGATCACATTTGGCACTCCAGAAGAGCTCACGAAAGCACGCACTACTGACTACACACTGCAAGACATTCTTTCTTCATTAACAGTGTGATCCTCTCCAGACTGTCAGAGGGGAAAATGTTAGTGCAGATAGCAATGATTATTTCGGCTAATTAATTTTAGCTGAGACGCTTGAGCTGATGCTTTCTAAAGTAGTGCATCTGTGAGTTGGGATGTACTTCCCCAACAGAGATACATTTATTCTGAGAACACTTGTCCCAGAGAATACATCTCCCTCAGCTTTCTTACCCATACCTCCAACGCTGATAACGATCTCAGGGCATTAAGGTACCTCATCACCTACTCTTAGGCCCACACTTTGATTATCACCCATCTCCTTTCCAAAGGCATCAATAGCCCTGCAGTCATTGTACATCAGGAGTTTCTTCAGCTTCAGATCAGCTTAGATGGGATAAGTTATCACTTCATTATTTTACTCACGTTTTACTTATGTATCTGAAACAGTCCAATCAGAAAATTCTAAGTGCTATGTTGACTTTTAAAATGGTAGTCAAAATTATTACTTTCTGCCCTGTCTCTGAAATAAAATAAAAACAAAACATTAATATTTTTGTTTGTTTTTCACAGTACATTTGTAATACTGTAGCAAAAGTCCTGTTCCAGAACCTTGTTCAACTTCAGTCATCATCTCAAAGAGTGCAACTAATCTGATAGCACAGGGGAGAAATCAGTTCAGTAAGACGCACAGGATGCTCATATTCAGTGTGTCCTTCCCCAGGCTATGAACAGAAGATAGAGAAAATGAGATGTACAGCTACTCAAAATCCAGAAAGAACAGATTAAAGATTAACTTGAAAAATACCTCTTTAATGTATCTTACACCCTCACTATCAATATTTAAATAAAAGAGGTTACTGGCTGTGCTGACAAAGCAAAAAAAGTACATTGCACTATAAAAGGAAGTTCTGATTTATAATCATAACTCATCCTGTACCAAAGCACACAAAACAAACCAGTAGCAACCATTTTAAATGACAACCTGTCTACTAAATAACTTCCTGGATATTATAAAAGATCCAAAACACAACTTCAGGTTTGTTACAGCCTTATCCAGATATTATCTTGTGGTAGAAAATCAAGAGAGCTCTTAAATGGCTGGGGTGCATTTGTATCCCTTATTTGTGCATGGAAGAACCGTGATTGCGTTTGTAATTTGGGTAATTGTGCATGCACAACTGGCCAGCTGCATCCAGAATCGCCCAATTTGCACATGCTGCCTTAATTACCACTTGAATTAAGACGTTTTACAGTTATGTGTATGCAAATATGAGCAGAAAAAGACTCATTTGATAAACAAAGCACTTGGCATTGGTTTTCAGTCCTTCCTAATCAGTCAGAGTACTTGAGGCCATTTCTGCTGACTCCTGAAGCAGTAGATGTATCCTGTATATGGTACAGAGCACTTCTACTGAAGAAATGTCTCCTGACTTTAAAAAGTATAGTAAAGAAATACTGGAAAACAAAGCTAGTAACATGACTAGAACTTCAAAGGGAGTTGCTTCTCAGTTTCACTTTGTAGACCCCTACAACGTTGCTTGCAGTCAACCTGAATGATTCACTGATGTTTAAAATCAGTCTGTGAAATCCTTCACAGCTCTGTGAAATTTCATCCACTGGTCTGCAACTAAAACAAATCGTAGAAGCCGAAGCAAGGAAAAAGCACCCAGAAACACCACAAAGCAAAGTTACTTGGCTAAAATGATCTATGTTGGAGAATCTCCATTATGCTGAAGACCAAACATGCAGAGATGATCTCCCACAGGGCAGAAAAGCCTTCAGGTCAGGAGATGGCTAAGAACTGACCTAAGCTTAGCACTTGAAGTCTGCACCAGTAGTATGCAAATGTGATGAGCTGAAGCATCTTTAAGATCACATATCAAGATAGACTTCATCTAGCAAAATTAGCTTTAAGATACACTGCACCTTGGAATAGAAAATAATTGCATTCAAAAAGATTTCCTGAACAGAAGATGATCACAAATGGCCAGAAGGGACTGGAAAAAAAATTAAAATAATCAGGCATATGACTCACTCTTTACAATGGTAGGAAAGAATCCATTTCGTTGGCTAAGAGCTCAGCAGCCAAGAAATATCCATGGTTGCTAACTACTCAATTATCAATTGTGATTAAAGGAAATAGAAGAGTAAATGAAATATTATTTACTAACATTCCAAATGAACCAACACACATACTCCAGTGACTATTTCTTAAATCAATATTTGGAAAGCAACCATAAAGCAGTAATTGAGGACCACCTTGTAGTCACACAAGATTAAAAGCCTTAGGTTTGGAGTCCTTTTTTTTCCCCCGAGCATCTGCAGGTAATAAACAGAAGGCTTGTTATTTCGTACTGAGCTAGCCATGATTAAGACATTTATATACATGAGAACAAAATGTACAAACATAGCTTTCAGCACATTGCAAAAGAGAATTAGTCATCAAATGGAGGAAGCGAGGGAGGGAATAAACCCTATCTGTTACCTAAATGCAGTTTTTAGGTAGTATTCATTTGTCATAGTAATCTTTAGTCTTCTCCCTTTCTGTACTACACGGTATTTATATATTCCATTAAAATATCCAATGTGAGTTGTGCACAAACTCAAGAAATCACCTTTTGAGTATTTGGAAGAATATATGCAGAGATAAAGTAGGAAACAAGAGTCAGTTAGAAGTTCATTCCAGCCACAGCATCTGCCTCAGCAACACCTTGTTAACAGTGTCTGAAACGAGGACCATCCTGTAGGTTTTTGTTGAGATCTTTATTTTTCTGCCCAGACTAAAGCACTGCAGAATCTGCAGGTCTTCTCAGTTTTTGTATTTATTGTTATGACACTTCAGTGCAGCTGGAAAGTAACTTTGACACTTTGTTTAAAAGAAAAACACAACAAAGCAAACCAACCAACCAACCAACAAAAACAACAACCAGGACACAGATCTTCTTGGTCTGCTCAGTCTGACATAGCAAGTCCACCTGAGATGTGATATTTTGCTGTCACTAGCAACAGTTCAAATGAACTCATGTCACCCACCAGCCAAATAGCCTCAGCACACACCACTCCCTAAAACAGTTCTGCACAGTTTGGTAAATTATACAAGGAGTGTCAAAATCAATCCCTTACCTCTAATTTGGTTATATGCCTCCTAAATCTCCTAAACACTGCTGACTACCAGAATGCCAGCAAACCTGTGCTCCCTCCGAGGCTCCCTACAAGAAGGCGTGAGAGGCAGACAGTAGATTTTCATGTGGCTCTGGGCAGCCTGGTCCAGTGGTTGGTGGCCCTGCCCACCACAGAGGGGTTGAAACCAGATGATCTTCGAGGTCCTTTTCAACCCAAGCTTTTCTATGGTTCTATGATTCATTGATGAGCTAGTGAGGTCGACTATAGGGACATTTTGACTGCTAATTCACACCCAGTAATGCAAACTGTCAATGCATTAAGGAAGAAAACAGTGGAACTTCTATTTCTACAGTACTGTTGGATGTAAACTACTGCCTCTACTTCTTTTCTACACTCTATCAGAAATTAAGTGAAATATAAGCCAGTATAAAGATGTTACACAGTGTATGAATTTTGAAGTAATCTTTTTATAGTTTAATTCTCATGTGGGTCATAATTCTATCTTTATTTCTTACATATTACACACAGGTAGTTGAACAAAATTTCAGTCTCTAGCAGTCATCTGCCAAAAAATACGGGGTACTCAAAGACACGATACTCCATTTTAATCCCAAATAGTGAGCTTTTTATTCCTTATTCAACTGAGATCCCATGCACTTGAAATTATCTCATCCAAACTGTGCCTTTTTTTTTTTTTTTTTTTTCCCTGCTGTATTTCTTGCAGTTCTCAGGCTTTGTTTAGCCTTGTTTTAACTGCAAGTTTTTTCCTATTGAGTCATGGCATGCTGATGCATTTCACTGGTGTTACTAATAACCATCTGAACAAATAATCCTCTTTACTTTTTGGTAAATCCAAGGCACGGCAGGGATACAAGAAGCTTCTGTCTGTGATAGAGTTGGGTGGATACCCTTAAAGGTTATAGCCACATTCTGCAACTTCTTGAAGAAAAACTCTGAAGTCATCTGCAGTCCCTGGGAAAAAATTTTCAATACCTTCCAGCGTTTAAGAATGACAAAGCTGCATTTGGATAAGGTTTTTCCACTGGAGCTTTTTGTAGGTTTCAGTTTTCCCCTTTCTTTTCAGAGATTGGAGATGACATAAATATTTTGGACCCCACTGAAATACTGCAACCTGCATTCCATTCAACAGAAATATTGCTAACTGTTTAAGGGGAAATAATCCCTCCTTACATTCTTCTCTGGATCGCAGCATACAATTCTGTAGCATGTCTCACTCCTTTTCAACATGCTCTCTGTTAATAAGAGTACAAGAATAAGAATCTCCACAGTCTATTTCAGTTCATCACCACCACCCACCCTCCATACAAACCCATTTCTTTGTTTCATGATTGTCAGTTACTCCAGACATCCCTTATTTATATATAAGGTAGAAGCAGTCGTGATCACAGGCCTTCTGTAGTGTTATGCCCTCAAGCAACCTTGCCAGTACCTATTTGGCAATTTTGTGCAGACAAAACAACATCCTCACTTAGCAAAAAGCAGAAAGTGATCACCACCAGCCCTAAAACCTCACATCTTACTCACTTAGAAGGCTTTATAACCTTATAAAAAAAAAAGGGGGGGGGGGGGGGGG
>PPHD01018329.1:0-14602 GCA_002909625.1 Bambusicola thoracicus
TGTTATGTTCAAAATGACAGCTCCAATATGTAATGCAGTTAATACTTAACATTTCAAAACTCAACCTTTGTTGTGTAAATTAAGAGAGAACCTGGCAGAAAAGAAAAACTTATTTGTGACCCACTGAAAAAAAGAACTGAGGGTTTCAGTCCCTTGATCTTCCACAGATCTCCTCTGACCTGGGAAAACCTAAAAAGATTTACAGCCCACTTTATAACATATTTTCTGTAAAGCTCAGATTCTGGTTTGGAAAAGTTTTATCTGTGCTTTCAAATGCATTAACCTCTTCTTTCTTTGAGAATAGGATTTCTGAAATACTTCTTTCCACCTCCAGTATAGGAACAGGAATGCTACTTGCCTTCGATCTAGCCTGGCATTTTAAGGTTTCACTTTTATGTTTGTCTATCACTTTGTGTTTGTATAGGACCTTGTACAATTGGGCTTTTATCCCTGCTAAACTCTTATTCTTCAGGTACTGTGCAGTGAATACACATTTGGAATGAAAATTAATTTTGAATTAATAGAAAACTAATTGCTAACTAAAACTTATCATACATTTCATACAATAGTGCATGAAAATTAATTAAGATTATGAAAAATAACTATGTGCTTTCTTGGTAATGTGCCACTTTAAATGCATTTTTGTCAGCCGAAAACATAACACATTGAATTGACAATAAATAGCTTTCATTAATATAATTCTATATATGGCTTTCAGAAAGTTTATTAATTCTAGTGAGCAGTTTATGCAACTGTGAGCTCACATGCAATGCTTCCTTCTGTGACATTTGAAAAAATCAGAAATTGAATCCCAATAACAGCTGTCTCCTCTACAATAAACATCTGTTTGGCACAAAGTTAGTATTTATGTTACATATGATAAATATACACACTTGTGCGCGGCAGTCTGACTTTTGCAATTTGCCACTCCTGTGGATAATTGTATTGTCCTCCTCGGGATTGTAACGGGGCTACCAGATGAATATCCAGCTGCTTCCATCCCTTTGAAGGAACAGAACACAAACCTGCAGCCTTAGCTCCCACCCTTACAACGTGAAGGGGTTCAGCATTCAGTCTGGTAAATATTGTCTACCCATTTAACCTAGTGTTACAAGGAGTACAAAAACACTATTTTGACTGTAGATCCCATTCAAGGGTTTCTGGAAGACCCTTTTAAAATTCCCCTGGATGCTGCTTGAGAAATCTAGGCTTCTCACACAAATGCCAAACTATGCTCTAGATTAAGTCTGGGAGCTGTCAACCTGTGAAATATTAGTCATCTTGTGAACTCCATGCATGCATATGTGCCAGGGCTATATTACGTGCTGACATCCTAGTGGCAGCAGGGATGTGGTGAAGAAGGGAGGTGGTTGTGCCATCTTCTCTACAAGAGAGCTAAGAGGAATAAAAGGCAAGAACTCTGTCTCTTCCTCCCTCACTCCTGTCCTAAAAATGTACATATCAGCTCTGGCTCTAAGTTAATACAATTATCAGAATAACTGAAAATAAAAGAAAAAGTGCAGGCAATAGAACAAAGGAGGCTGAAATCTGAATTATGGGGACAGAGTACCTTTCTGCCACACCTTTTTTAAAGGAGATGACCCCAGAAGGAGGAATAGAGCCAGTGTGCTCCAGCCCATCCATGTAAGGATGGTGATCTCAGGTGTTATCACCAGCTGCCAGAGCAATTCTCTGCTGCAGAGATGACACGAATCATCTGTATCGCTCATTGGCCAACATTAATCGCCATCCTCCCCATATGACATAGATTAGTCTTTTAGGTATACATATATATGCTTCTCATATCAGGTCACATTTCCCATTAATTGCCTTCTTGTTACATTTATAATGGAGCAATATCCTTTTTATAGCAAACTTATCTTTTAAAGGGCTTCAACCAGAATTTCTTTGGTTTGCAGAACAATGAATTATTAGGCTTGCTTGTCATCAGCATCTAGAGTGCGTGATGTTCTATGAAAACCACATTTCCCTGCTCTGTATATTTAAAGCTTACCAGTTTTCAGCATTTCCAAAGTGGCTGCTTCAGTACATAATTCCCAACAGAAAATTAAATTTCTGGACTATTAACAAAAAAAAATCGAGACTGCATTGTTTCGAGGTCATGTCACATCATTTATGCAAAGTGGCTTCAGGCAGAACAGAAGTAATAAACAACCAGTTCTTTCAGGGATTTTTTTTTTTTTTTTTTCACTGAGGAATGATTCTTACTAAAAAGATGTTGTGATTCCCACCAGAATTAGGCTAATTTCATAAGAAAAGAGGTAATGATTTTCTTACATGTAAGTGTAAAGTAATTGATTGCTTGCTCTGCATTCCTGGTAGGCGTAGCAGCAGATTGGCAAGGTGACATAACAACTGTTTGCAAGTCTACATGCTGTCTGAAGTTACCAAAGTAGCTAAATTGCAGAGCAATCTGCTTGGTAGTCCCTAAGAAGATAAAGTGGTCAGTGCTGCTCTGCTTTGAAAATATCAGGTACCAACCCTTCTCTGTATTATTTGGGTTCTAATGAGAAGCAGATATCATTTGGTCATGATGCTACAGATAGCTTACAGGCAAACTCTAATACTATATATTTCTTCCCCTCCATTCAGCCCTGAGTTTTGCAGAATATTGCAGACTGGCTGAAATGTTGCCCAAGCAACGTCCACTCTTCAGCTGTACTTCTCACCGTGGCTTCAGCTGAAGAAGGAAGAAGACCCAATGAAGTGTTCGGAAATCTCTCCTGCATCCTCCCAGTCTGAGACCAACCAGAGCAGCTCCTGTTTGCATAAGGTTTGTACATCGTTGTCATTGGAAGAAGAAACATTCCAGAGTGAGAGGGATCCTCAGCTGGCAAAGCTGCATCTAGCAGAGGGCTTTGAACAAGACCCGTGCAACTGAGAAAGATGTTGGCTGAAATGAACTGGAGGTCTTCCTCTTTAACATGGATTTTATGCTTGATGCCATGCAGACAGCACTGGCAGGAGGACGATTTCAGTCTCTGCTACATCAGTAAAAACAAGGGGTTGTTTAAACTTGGCGTTGACACAAATAAAATAAAAACTGAGCTGTTATTTGGTGTCTTCGTGTACTTGATGGTGGTTCAAAGGGGGTCAGGAAGCTGCTGGCAGCAGGGGCAGGCATCAAAACCAACACAACACATTGCAGTATCAATGCTTGAAAGGGGTAAATAGACGGCAGGAGGGCAGGGGTCAACCTCACGGCCCTGAACAGTGTTGAGTTACTTTAAGATCTGCAGTGCCCCACCCCAACTGCTAATGAGCTCATTAACAGTCATTGCCCCTCTCTCCCTTATACCCAGCTCGGGGCAGTGGGCTTCAGTATGAGGAGAGATCATCTCGCTGTGAAGAGTTGAGTGGAGGGGAGTCTGCCCAGGAGCCCAGGTAGGGTTATGCGAGGCTGTGTTTGTTCCCAGACTTCAGCACGGGATGGGATGGGATGATGGTCTCTTGTGGTGGTGGTGGTTGGTGAGCAACCAGATGGCTTTGGGTTTCGAACCCTGATAGTGTTAATGCAGCAAAACGCGTGGAAGTAAATAACTGCTAACTATAGGGGAAAAAAAAAAGTGCCAGTCTGCTCCGTTGGTGCCGCGCCGTTCCGATGTGGGTTCCTGCGTCATTGAGTGTCTGGGTGCTGGAAAACGAAAAGCGCAACGCGCTTATCTGATAAGGACAAATGAAGGGAAAACGTCTCTTAGGATGCTTGAGTGGGAAGATGTTACAAGCCATTATCTGGTGTGCCTGAACTCCTTCCTACGCGTGGGAGGGCGTATTTGTGAAGCGGTACGGGATAGGCAATAAAACCCACGCAAACAGGAGGCACTTGCTGTCACCGAGCAGGGTAATTAGCGTAGTGCCTCTTTTAGAAGCCCCGACGTATCGTGAAAACCTGAGTAAGTCACGGCTCCTGTGTGGAAACAAGTCGGGATCGTTATTCACGGGGATTACTCCTAAAGGATACGCTCATTTAAGTTAGCTTTTGCTTACTAAATAACTAGCCAGCTTTCGCGTTAATATTTAGCTGCCCAGGAGAAGTAATCTACAGGAGAATCAAGTCGTCGTTAGCATGGTGCTTAACAAATATTTCAAGCTATGTAATGCTGGGTGTGGAGCTGCCCAGGCGCCTTGCCCTGGTGCTGCCCCTCTGCCCAGGCCTGGGCTTTGCTTTGTCTCCTTGGAAACGATTTCAGCCCATCATTTCCTTCTTCTTTGTTTCCATTTTATTTACATCTCTTAAAAAGAGTTTCCGTGGTCCTGAGGCTTCTCCCCTCCCTCCCCCCCAAATAAACTGCTTTCTTAGCCTTTGTTCTTGAGCAACTGCCCTTTCTGGGGATTTCTATGCTTATTAAGGTGTTGAGATCTCTGCTATTGGAAGTGAGTGAATGAGAAGTTTAACGGTTCATTGGCTGCTAAGTGCTGAACGCACCCGCCCTCAGCTTTGCTACAGTGGGGCACAAAAGCTCTGCACTCGCAACAGGTTTAGCTGTCTGGTTGTGATGTGCAGGGTGCTTCTGATGTCCCTATCCACTTATTCCTGATACTTTCTGTAAGCGCCTGAGTGGATTTGCATGATGGGCAGCTGGCCGGTTTTAATAGGGAAGGTGTTGTGCGTCACGAAAGGTCTCTGTCTCTTGAAATCACCTGCAGATGTTTAATTGACAGGTTTTCAGGAAGGGAGGTAAAGCATATTGCTCTGGCCTGATTTACTGAGGGGCTGAATTACTTCACCTTGTTTCAACGGTGCTGGGTAGTAATCAAGATGTAATTACAAGAGGTAGGAGTTTTGGGGATGCTGAGCTTTCTTCTGCACCACTTGTGCATCCTTGTAGAAGTGGGAGGAAATGAAGGAGGGCACTTCTGAAAGCCGTGGAGTGCTGTGCAGCGAAACAATCGAAACGTTCAGAAGTTAACAGTTGGAAGAACAGGAAACAAATATTTTTGTTTATTTTGAATGGAAGAACAGTTTGCTCTTTCCATATGTCAACTGTGGAATTTGCTTCCTACTGAGGAATGTAATTACGAAGCGTGTTGAGCTCCTGTTGTCTCAAGGTTATGTTCAGGACATACCAAACAGCCATCAGTGTCTCACTGCAAATGATCAACTACAAGAATTCACCAGAGACCGCTGAAATTCACTTGCTTAATTGAAAAATAATTCAAATGCAAGTACAATTTCATTGAGAATGGTTAGAAAAATAAGCTGAAAAATAAAGCTTTTTTTTTTTTTTTTTTTCCTTTTTCTTTTCTTGGGATTGTGGGAGATCAGAATGTCACAGTGTGGTTACTGACAGCCGGAGAGCTGAATTTCATGGACCAGCATGGAGTGCTGGCAGTATGAACCTGGGGGTGGCTGTGATGCTGTTCTGTGAGAGCAGAGGTGACCTGCTGCGTGCCAGATAGGTCACCAGAGACACAAAAGCAAAGGGGGAATTATAGCTGGAAACATCAATCTGATCTAGATTTGAAAAGTTCAAATACTGTTATGCACTGTTTGGCAGAGTTGCTTGTGCTTAAGTGCAGTTAGGTGTGATGGCATTTTGCTTACAAAGTCAGAAGTGCTAAGGATGTTGTCAGAATATTACCAAACAGTCTTGTTATGAAAAGTGCCTTTCTGTTCAACTAAGTCCTGGCAAGAGATACATTTGTTTTAATGGTTGATTGTTGATTTGAAGTACTGGTAGTGGGGTTCCTTAACTGTAACTATCCTTACTGACATGGATAGTGATAGGACGAGGGGGAATAGTTTTAAACTGAGCCTCGGGATATTTAGGTTAGATATTAGGAGGAAGTTTTCCACACAGAGTGGTGATGCACTGAACAGGTTGCCCAAGGAGGCTGTAGATGCCCCATCCCTGGAGGCATTCGAGGCCGGGCTGGATGTGGCTCTGGGCAGCCTGGGCTGGTGGTTGGTGACCCTGCACATAGCAGGGGGTTGGAACTGGGTGAGCATTATGGTCCTTCTCAACCCAGGCTATTCTATGATTTTATGATTCTATGACCCTGCAGCTCAGTAAGGCAAAAAGCTCTGTTCAAACGACGGTGCATTCCCTTCTGTCCTGATTTTCAGCACTGCAGTACCCTGAAAACTCCTTGCTAATGTCTGCACCAGCACCAATAAAGTGAGTGTGATCTAGAGTCATACTGAATGGCTCAGCTTGTGACCAGCCATGAAGTGTATAACAGTCATCTGGCATATTTATGCAAATGGGCAATTGACTTCCTGTGGCTCACGAAAGTGTGAGCATCTTTGTCCAAGAGCAGCATTGTTTGGGGAATGTGTGCACTCAGCCTGTCTGTTATTCCATCGCTTCTTTTTGACTGAAGTGTGTTTTGTTTTTAATTTTTTTCCCCTTATTATTCGGAGTCCATTATGGAAAAATAGTTTTAAATCCTTATTGAGGAGGAAGAAACATACTTTGTGTAAATGCTTAATGCCTGAGGGGGTGGTTTGAAAACATGGAAAGAGCAAACTGAAGAGAACTGTAGAGTTCCTCCTCCAGAATTTCTATGCTACTTGCCATATGCTGGAGGAGGAAGCCACTGCAGCTTCTGAAGCTTGTCTTGGAGGTCTTTTCCCAATTTCCCACTGAGTTATCCTGCTTTTGTGCTCCACTTTGAAGTAAACTTCTGTACTTTAAATGGATTTTTTTAAAATTGCTTTTTAATCTTTAACTTCTTGAATTAAAATGGAACAATTGAGTGGTTGGGGACGGCTGTGGTTTCATATGGATGCATCAACAAAGCCATATATGTATATATACACACACTGACACAAGCTTTAATCTATTTTTGAAACAGTAGGTAATAATAAAAGCAAAAGTTGATGTTGATTAACAGAAAGGTACACAACAAAGTCTTTATTCCAACTGTTATGAATTTCTTCAGCTAAATGAGCTGACACGATGCTGTGCCCCAAAGCAGGAAAATGCCACAATATTAAATTGCTTAGTCTTACATTCAACAAAATATTGAAAAAGTGTATTGTCCTATTTAATTCTTTTTTTCTTTTCTTGATATCCAGTAGTCAGTTTGTTATATTTCTGAGCTGTTAAAGTTTAATCAGGGCCTAGAAGGTAATGATAAGTTCTATATGAAAACAGTTGATACGAGTGCTGTAGCTGGATCCTGGCTGTTCTGTAGTAGCTCCTTCAAAAACTTGAGGGTGACTTTGCCAAGTGCTTGATGCCAAGCAAATCGCCTTGCTTCAGGAGGCCTTCAAGCTGGTTCAGGAATTCATGAGCATGTGGCATATGTGTTGGGTATCTGTACAACCCAGCTATTCATATGGAGAAATATTTCAGTATTCTACGTGCATGCTGCAAAGTGGCAACAGGAATGCATAGGCAGCATTACTTGCATTAGGAAGGAGCTAATTTACATCGATGAAGATATCCTCATAAACTGCTGGTTGTGTTAAATTTTTAACGGCTGGCTATCTGTGTGTAGGCACTCCTCATTAATTTTAGCAAGCCTTTCAGATGCTGTATGAAATCTTACAGAAGGTGCTCTGAAATCACCCAAGAACAATTAAATGAAGAGTTCTTGTACATCATGTTAGCCTACAAAGGAAAACTGAAATAGATGCCTGTGCCAGCAGAAAGCAGTTCTTCAGCTGGTCTAGACAGTTCCCACTGGGCACGATAACATGGGAAGGGAAAGAAGCAGACATCCAGAAGAAATTTCATGCTTAGTGTGACTTTTTATTTATTTATTTATTTATTTATTTATTGTTATGGATTACTGATAAAAACTTCAGAAGGGAAGGGGAAAAATTTGGCAAAGCTAGAACTCCCTCTAGAGTCTGTGTTTTTATCCAACCCTCATCTGAAGTTTCACCCCCATGTAACTGCTTTTCAGTGACAGCAGTCTTATAGAGTCATAGAACATATCATAGAATGGCTTGGGTTGGAAGGGACCTCAAGGATCATGAATCTCCAACCCCACTGCTGCAGGCAGGGCTGCCAACCTCCATTTGTAATACTAGACCAGGTTGCTCAGGGCCCCATCCAACCTTGCCTTGAATACCACCCAGGATAGGGTATCCACAACCTCTCTGGGCATCCTGTTGCAGCATCTCACCACTCTCTCTGTGAAGAACTTCCTCCTGACATCCAACCTAAATCTTCTCTCCTTCAACTTAGAGCCGTTTCCCCTTGTTCTGTTATCTACCCTTTCAAAGAGTTGACTCTTCCTGTTCATAGCCTCCCTTTAGGTACTGGAAGACTGCAGCGAGGTCACCCCACAGCCTTCTCCAAGGGCTTCCAGCTCCCTCCAGCTGTCTTTGTAGTGGAGGTGCTCCAGCCCTCTGATCATGTTTGTGACCCTCCTCTGGTCTTGAGTTACTCCAGCTGAATGACTGAGCCAAATCTTACGAATAGCCAAATAAGTTGTTCAGCATGTTGTTTAAGATTCCTTTCCATTTTTCCCGAGAATTGCTGAACAGAAAAGTTTAAGTCATTAGAAGCATTAGCTTTCTGAAATTGTTGGAAGGCCTTTAGAATACCATGCAGCAAAGAGGAAAATGTATTTCAAGAAATTTGCTGCTGTGAATTGTCTTTTTTTTTTTCCTTCTTGATTTCAGAGGTGAAAGGTGCAAGGTTTGGGAACTATCTGAAAGCAGCAGTGACACTTTTTTCTTTCAAGTGGTGATGAACTGTTCTCAACTCTTTGTAATGGCAATTATTTAAAAGGTTTAGAATCTGTCTAGGTTGGAAAAAACAGTACTGTTAATCTCTAAATCTTCGCTTCTGAAATGAGTATCTTTTGAACTTTCTGCTTGTAGTATCTCTTCTCTACTCCTTAATGTCTTTATGAGAAAGGGCAGATGTCTTTATGGCAGCTTATACCGATTTGGGAGAAAAGGTCATGAAGTTAAAACAGCGTAGTTGTGGGGAAAAAATGCCATATTATTGGTGGGAAGCCATGAATAGATTTCTCAATTCAGCCTGGTCCCTGTGACCTTATTTTACAATGGAAAAGTTCATTACTTTCTGGGAAAAATACCTGGTAGGCAAAAGCAAGTCGTGATGCCTGAGCTATCTTAGATTTGTTTAAGTGCATGTTGGATCTGAATCCATCAGAAATCCAGATTCTGGAAAAAAATTACGAAACTAGAACTCTGTAGTCCACTACGTCCCATTCTGCATATCTTTATTCACGGAAGAACTGAATCTTTTGGTGTTTCAGTAAGCTTACTTGTAACCAGTTACTTGTTGCATGTTCAGATCAAGTTGTTGAACAGCACCATAGGTGGACTTGTATCTTTGGCTTTCATCATAGTATCCAATAGCATGCATATGCTTACCACTTTCTCTAATGACTGGTATGTGATTTTGGTTCCTTACCTGAGTGCACATAAAGAACTTCTTAATCAGTCATCAGACGATCTGTTGAGACTCACAGTGACACTGTATGGCATGATTTAGTTACCAAGTAGCTTGAAATATTCCTGTGTCCAATTTCTTCTGTTTCGAATATTACTTGTGTTCCTTTTCCTCGTATGCACTCTGAGTTACTCTGTTAATGCAAATAACCAAAGATCTTTATTATTGCTGTGAAATTGGACCTGTATCTTACGCCATTAAGTTGACTTTAATTTCCATATCTGAAATACATCTTTGGCTTATGTGTGTGTATATATATATATAAGAGTTGACAGGGAGTTTGGGATCACTCTTGTGGAGAGTCTGACCTTTTGTTTTCTTCCCTCAACAATCTTTCTGGGCAGTGAGGTACGTACAGAGATCTTTCATGAGAACAAGGAAAGACACGGGAAATCTGAAATTTGTTAAGATATAACTTATTCTAAGCAAGCAAATTTAAACTCAGAAATGCTTTTGTATTTCTTTGTCATAGAACAGAGTTCTCAGTACAGGCTGGGGGATATAGACACTAAAAATATTTCCTTTTGTTAATGCATAATACTTACCGATAAAAATACTCCTCCTTTAGAGGCTTCATCTCAGTAGCATGCAAGGCTATTATGCTCTATTCTTCTTGTCATGGCACAGTTTTCTTAACAATGCTATTTTGTACAAAGTGTACCCCAAATGCTTTCGAAAGGTGGTGAAATTAGAGTTAAATAACGAGCAGAAATAGATAAGGAAGTTGTGAGTTGTTCTGAAGCTAGAAAAGATTTCAGAAGAGATGGAGAGAAGATACGTTCATTATATCAGTGTGAGCAGAGGGGAGAAGGCTGTCCAAGTGAGCTTGCAATGGGGGTATAGAGGAGAAGAGATTTGTAGGAGGTAAATTGCAAGGAGAGATCTGAATAATGGGGATGTTCTGCTCCCAGATTCATACATGTACATAAAATACACTCTGAAGTATGGAGCTGGCATGCTTTTTTTTTTTTTTTTTTTTAATAAAACCTCTCGACCCTCTCATTAAATATATGCAACTTTGCTAAAACTGATCTGGTCAGTAAGAAAGGAAAATGAAGTCTCAAATTGCTTGTGAATTAAGAGAAGGAAAGCGTGTTTATGTTGTCTTGCCTCATTTGAGGTTTTTCTGAATAGTGTTTCTACGTAGAAACAAACTTAACTTGTTTTCTTGGCACTTCATAAGATGAATTGCAGAATACTGAAGTCTGACATGAATGGTTCTGTAATGGCCACTCGAGTCAGAAAATAATAATCTTCCCTGCAGTCACCTTGTAAAGCTTTCTCTTTGGTCAGAGTTTATATCAGTCCTTATTGGTACGCTCTACAGAACAGCGAGAGTTTGGCAATCAAGTCTCATTCTGACTCATTGTTTGCAGCCTGCTTGTTTTCTCTTAGCTCGTTTGTGCTCTGCTGTGCATCTCTTTACATCTTCCAGCTGAATCATAGTTAAATTAAAATGATTGTGGCTCTTTTGATAAGGTTTTCTCCTTGTGTTTTTGTGTGTATGTGTCTTAAAATCCTTGGTTTTCAAATAGTGCAGAAGAGCTGAGCTGCAGAGATCCAGAAGCAAGTTTAATCAGTGCTTGCTACAACAATTTCCTATAGTTATGCTAAAACATGTTTTGTGTGCTCTTAGTTTCCCCAGTGTTAAGTAGTGTTCTCTGCCTTTCAGGCTTAAAACTTGCTTTATTCGAATAGCTCCAAAAACTTTAGACATCTCATATCTGGATGAGAAGCACAACTCCATAGGCGTGTACCCTCAGACTTCAGTGTTGGTAAATAAACCTTATAAAGATTGATGCTCATGAACTTACTGCAAAGCTCCCGCCTTGCAAACATTTTGATAGAAGTGCACTCTGAAGAGTGCTTTGAAAGTTGTGTTATGAAGACCTGTATGATTGTGGCGTTTTAGCATTACGCGTTACAGATGACAGATCACCACGGCTGCTGGGTGCCGGGAGAAATCAAGTACTGTTTCTTACAGAAATGTTGTTTGACGTTTGTGGAGAGATTTCTAAGCACTACAGGCTTGCTTTTAATCACCCTTCTGGGAAAATGTTGCAAAAATATCCCACGCTCATTTGAAGCCATATACAAATGTCTTCCTGCTCATATAATAAATACGCATTCATAACAATCCTTATATAGAAGCAGACAACAAATATTCCCACAGGTGGGACCCCAGTCTAAGTGTGCATCTTGTCAGAACTGGCTGTGCTGCTTTTTGTCAAGGCTCCTGCTCACAGCAGCCTCAGGCTTTAACACTGGCGTCTGTTAGTGTTGTAAGGATGTGGCAAAAATACTCAGCTAAGGTTTGTCTGTATTTTTAATTGTGCTTCCAGATGATGTTCAGATAGAACCATAGAATGGTCTGGGGTTGAAAAGGACCATAATGATCATGTCGTTTCAACCCCCCCTGCTATGTGCAGGGTCGCCAACCACCAGACCAGGCTGCCCAGAGTCACATCCAGCCTGGCCTTGAGTGTACCTCCAGGAATGGGGTGTCCACAAGCTCCTTGGGCAACCTGTTCCAGTGCATCACTACCCTCTGTGTGAAAAACTTCCTCCTAATATCCAGCCTAAACTTCCCCTGTCTCAGTTTAAAACTACTCCCCCTTGTCCTCTCACTGTCAACCCATGTTAACAGTTGTTCCCCCTCTGTTCATATGCTCCCTTCAAGTACTGGAAGGCCACAATGAGGTCTCCTAGAAATGGCAGAGGTGAGATTTGTTGTAAATTGTCAGTTTGTTCAGGTGTGATTCATGAGGATTGCTGGGTTCAAGTTACTGAGTGGATTGCAATGGGTTTCGTCCTGCTGGTTTGGGTAGGTTCCAGAAAACGTTGAAAGTTTTGAAGTTTTTCTTTTGATCAATCCGGAGTCTACCTGTTAATATTGGATAGGAAATAAATAGAAAGGGATATTTTCGGTGCTAGGAACACATAGCAATTGAGCAGGATGATGGAATAGGAAGGAGACATCCTTTAAAAGGCCGTAGCCTGCTCTTTATAATGCAGTTGACTATTAAGATCTATCAGAATATCAAACACAGCCTCAGGGGTGCTAGTGGCTGAGAAACTTCTTGGTGGGAGTAAATGGAGGTTTGTCCTCTTCCCCAACTTTCAGTCACGTAGGCTAAGGTGACATTAAAAATGTTCTCTAAACTGGGGACCTGGTGTAAGTTAACACTTATTTTAGCATCTCTTGGTTGTCCATAGGTTCCTACTAGTCAGTGAATCTCTATTTGAGAATATGTTTCAAAAGAGTTACTTTCAAGGAAGAAAGTAATGTAAAGGCTGATTAATAAAAACAGAGCTTTCCTTGTTTCTACTAATGAAGATAATTGTTTTTCCACCCCATTCTTTTTCTAAGTAAAAAGGTTAACTTCAGATTATGGGTGATACCATCTGAAGACAAATAAAGATGTAGGAGTCTTCTGGTGCGATGCCTGGGAATACAGTTATGTTCTTTCTCAGTCCAATGTAATTTTGAATTAGGAAATTGAACAAATAAACATTTTTAGATGCGAGTAAATTATCACGGAAGCAGCTGTGGCAATACAAAATGTAGATGTTTTCCTGCAGAACTGGCTCTGTAGGGGGTAACTCTTTAATTAAAAAAAAAAAAAAAGGGAATAAAAATAAAACGGAAAACATGATGGTTGATTTCTTACTTACTTTGATCTTACCTGAACTTTGAAAATTTCAGTTTCTCTTTTCAGTATTTCCTTTCCACTAAGAGTCTAATTATTCTTTGCTTTCCAAATGACTGAAGAATCCTCTGGGTGTTATGGTTTCTGCATTTAGATGCTAACAGGAGGGTGGATGTATAATTATCTTCCTTTTACAGTCTTTTTTTTATTTTATTTTTTTTTTTAAGGAGAAACAGATAGTGTAGTTAGTTGTTTTTCTTTCCTTTTTTCCCTGCCAGGTCGAGCTTATCTGCTGGTGCAGTAGGCAGGCGGTGTCAAACACACCAAAATATCTGTTAACGGTGCTCTGAAACTAGTTTTTTGAGCATGATGTAGAGGTTTTTCCTTAGCTTCTGTGTTTGGGAGCTGGGGGGAGAAGAGGATAAACTTCTTGGTGTCAGAGATTTCTGGTGGAAAGCAGTTCTGTGAATTATGGAAGTTATAACTTCTCTTGAGGATTTGTTACCAACTCCATGATTGTTAATGCAAGAAGGACTTTATTAATGTTGTCACGAATAACATGAATATTCTAGAGTACCGCATGCCATTTTTCATATACTATGTATTAACTACTAAGTAACTTTTTTTAAAACCAGAAATTCAGGGTGACTTCAGCCAACCAATTCAACTTATTTTGTGATGAGCAGCTTGCAATGATAACATTTGCCTTTTTAAAATTGTTGGGTTACTCAGTGGTATAACCCAGCACTTTGTTTGTAAACACTCAGTAAGTGGTAACTTTCTAACTTTTTGAAGGTAAATGTAAGATAAATGAGCACAGCATTGGTTTTTATATTTTTATTTTCTGAAATATTGAATGTAAAAACCGTAGCTGAGTTGATGCATTGAGACCAAAGGCTTTGCAGTGAATTAAAATAAAAAGAACAATTACTTCCAAAGAAATGTGAGCATCATAAATCCAGGTGTTCATTCTTTGTGCTTAAATCAGGTCAGGTTCCACCCAAGATGGTTCAGGCAAATGTAATTATTCTTTCAGGGCTTGCCAGGTCTCACCTAATTATATAGAAAGGAGCTAATAGTATATCAGGGCTGGCTCTAAACTTCTCAGCTATTGTCTTGTTTCAGATTTAATTCTCTTTTCTTCATATAAAATATGCGCTTCTACTGGCACCATTGCCACACCTCTTGAAAGCAGTACAAAATATGGAGACTGTGGGATTTCTACCCTTCATATTCTTTCCTTGGATACAGTAAAAACTCATGGAACTGTATCATAGCTCACTTATGGGTGCTGTATGCATCTGAACACTGTAGCATAAATAAATGTTTAGAGAAAGAATTCGAAGTTGTTAGAAGGGAGTAGTGATGACAATTGGTGTGCTTCATGAAGTTGGATTTTGCTGTGTGAATGAAATACCTACTGAATGTCCCTTGTGTGTATGTGGGAGGAGTTCTTATTTAACCTCAACCATGACCCAGATTTGGATCTTCAACAATTTTAGGACTTTTGAACAATTCTGTTTCTCTTCCTTTAAGGAAAAAAAAAAA
>PPHD01018330.1:0-2500 GCA_002909625.1 Bambusicola thoracicus
CAAACCATCTACCACTAAAATATTAACCTACTTTTTTTAAGAAATGGAGATTTGTGCTTCTGTGCAGTAGGAGGGCTGCAGCAGCAAGGAAGCATGAAGTGCCCAGGACTGGAAGGACCTGACAGCCCCCAGAGCACCACCGCTGCTCCTCATCTTCTTATGAGCCCAGCACAGAACACACTCTCCAACCCTGTGCCATTTGTAACACATGGAGTTACAAAACCATGGGAAGCTGTAAGCCCTCATCCACGTCTATATTTAAGTAAGGATAGACAATGGCTTAGTCCAGAGTTCAGACCCTGAAAACAGCCAAGATGATGCACTTGTTGGGACACGGCCCATGGCTCAGACTTGGCATGGCTAAGTTGGACTTCACAGCCCAAAAGCAGCCGACACACACACAATGTTATTCAGCAGCCAACTGACCACCCGCAGTCCCCAGCCTTGCTGCAAGCAGGCAGCAGCACAGGCTTTTGGGCTGTAAATATCGAGGCCATGAGGACTGCGCACATCCTGTGGTCCTTGCAAACCCCCAAGCACTGCAATGATCTGAAACCCTAAGGTAGTCCTCTCACCAAGATGGTATTTGAGCTTCCAGCTTCACATCTGTTCCTCCACTAATGATCTCACGATATGATACCATTTTACAGGCAAAACTCCTGTGGACTTCAGTGCTGTTTGTCCAAAGCAAAAATGTATTCAGCTACATTATTTAATAAACGTAAATTGCTTGACATCAGCCCCTTGTAGGCATTCCCATTGCCGGTGAAACGATACGCTATTGTGCCCAGGAAGCTCTTATTTTTAGCACATCCATAAGGGCATTGTGGAATTCAGTCAAGTAAAAAATTCTGCAAAAACACCAGCTGGACCGAGGTATAACTAACATTAAGAACCAGAAAGCTGGCAACAAATCTACATGGTAGAGTTTGAGGCGACTGAATGACTTCAGGGATAGGCTCAGGGATGCGGTTTTGGCCCTGTTTGAGGACCATTCACAATGGACTGAGCTGCCGTCAGTTCTCTGCCACCCCAGAATTTATACACAGCCTCACAGAGGAAGCTCTCAGCACAGCGGCTGCCCTGCAGAACTACAGGTCCCCATGTGAGCACCGCTGTGCCAAACTGTGCCCATCACTTCCCACCTGCAGCCCTGTGCTAAGCAGCGTCCCCACGGCTTCCACCGCTCTGCTGCTGCTGCCCATGGCCGGCTCCTGATGGAATGCTGCTGAACACATTCTTTGCTGTCACTGAATGAGAACAATTTCCTTCGCAACTGAACTGGTGACTGCACATGACTTCTGGCAAAAAAAAAAGACCAGACAGTCAAACTTTATCCTTGAGCCAACAACGATCCGAGTCCTCTGCAGAACCTTAGAAGTTTTTAGATTTCATAAAGCATAACAAAGCATTGTTTAGGTTGATGTGATGCAGCAGAAAGCTCATATGGAAAGTATGTGTCGGTCTCCTGTTGTTGAGAGCAGAGAATAGGCTGCTTGTGACTGGAATATGGTGCACTATTTGAACTACAGCGAGGCACTGGGAAGTCCTTGCTGATTCTGACTCACGCAGTGAAGAAGTGCCCTGAGAGTTCAGGAGCAGAGAAGATTTATACCATATCCGTGATATTTATATTAATAAATGATTCATGTTATCGCAAGGACCATCGCTCAAAATGCTTTGCCTTTAGAACTGCGGACCAACAAAAAAAACTGTTTCCCAAGATCCACTGATGTGGGTTTACACGGTACTCTAATGTAATCACAAGAACATTAAACAGTACGAAAGTCTTCTCTCTTTTCCATGGCTGATTAAGCAGTTGGGAACAGAGAATTTACTGTGAAAAAAGCAAACAATTATACGCTATCTGAGGTAAACATTACCTTAGTAATGGAAGCTGAGCTTTAGAACCTTATTGTCAGTAGGGATTAGCATTATAATACTTAAAATGACATTTATAACACTTACTGAAATTACAAGAATCAAGTCTGTGGAGACACAGAAATGAAATCAGCTCAATGTGTTTTTATAAGAATACTGAAATCTAAGTCCCTTAGAGGAAAGATATAGACATTAACAGTTTTTGCAGGCTTCCATTAGCTGTTCAAATTTGAATACTGTTTCTTAGGTGAGCTCTAATCTTCTTTGAATCCTCCCAACACATTTTATCTGTAAAAAATTGTAGTTAAAAATTTAGTTTGATGGAATGATATTTAAGTGCTTTTCCTCATCTACTCCCTGAAAGAGCCCCTGAGAGCCTTACTGTAATTTGTTCAAACGAAATAATATTTTCGTTTGCTGGGTTCTCTTTGTTGTCTTGTGTGATGAAAAGTAACATTTCTTTTCTTTCCATCCTATTAAATGTGGCTTTCTGAATGCCAGCCGCTCAATCGAAATAGAATCTGGCACGCTTGCACCCAGCTTAAAAAATGTGAACTGCCACATGGAGTTTTTGATCTAAATGTGACATGTCACCAGGAGAAGGCTTGGAGTAATATTT
>PPHD01018330.1:5000-14601 GCA_002909625.1 Bambusicola thoracicus
TTCTCGCTATTTTCAGCTCTAAACCGGGAAAACCGAAGTAGGGGACATTCTGGCATAATCCCTTGAGGAGGCTGCAATGTGAAGTCGGGGTTTGGGGATCATTCTTTCCCCTTTTCCTTACTCCAAAGGCCTTAATAGCACGGCATAACCGAAGCATTTTGTTTTAACTAACGACAGGCCAGGCAGTTACTGCAGAAGCAAGCATCTTAACAGGGTTACTCCGACGGATGCCTCCTTACCCCTCCCCTTCCTTCCATAAATAATAAATCTAACTAGATGCTGGGCTGCAGGGGTGAGGGGACAGCAAGGCTTCCGAAGTAAAATGGTGGCGAGCACGGCACTTACCCAGCAGACAACTCCTGGCAGGATGGCCCGGGGCCGGCACAACCTGAAGACAGGCGGTACTGCCAGCCTGGAGCTGGCAGCCAGGGAGCAGCTCAGCTCCTGCAACTGCTTTCCCCAGGCTGCAAACCACAGCATGCTCCCGTACGTGCACCGCTTTGGTGGGAGAAAAAGATCTCCTCCCCTTCAGAAAAAAGAACTTCTGGAGCAAGCAGTTCCTGCAGAGTATCGCTTCTCCAACTCTGATGTCACTTAATATTGAGACTGGTACACGGCAAAGAAAATCTCTTCTAAAGAAATAAATGGGAATTCATCATATTCAGCTTCATTATCGGTCACGTTTTGTAACAGTAAGAAAAAAGGCTCAGCTACAAGAAATAGCCCTAGCAGGCTTTCTGCAGGATCTGGTGGATGACCCTTCTGTGTTTCCACTAAGTACCTTTTCCAATGAGCTTTGTAAATTGATCAAAATTCTGAGTTGAGGCATGAAACAATTAACCTAGAGGAGCCAAACCGCTTTACTCATTAATGGGTTGCAGATTCCAGCTGGTAACAGAATTTCTAAATAATACTGCTCGAGTTCAAAGTAATTTAATTGTTGTGATAACCAGTACCTGGGAAGGCCCTGCTTTTTGGGCAGCTCTTCATAACCTCAAAGACAAATGCACGCTGAAACAAAGCTGCTTCTCTTGATGACGAATAACATCTGAATGGCGATAGTCTGGGGAAGCAGGGAAAGGGCCTCTGCCTGTGGGTACCATGCACATCTTCAGCCTAGGCAACAGCAAGAAGCACATCCCATGCTAAAACCAATGGAATAGTCAGGGGACAGATCCAGTAAGTGCAGCTCCAGCCGAGCAGCACCGCTGGCTCACCGGGACAGGGGCTGACGTGCATTGGTGAGAAATGCTTTAACCCCTCAGCGCACCTCCTGCACCAAGATGAGGAGGTCTGAGGGAGACCTCTGCCCCCCCCGCCCACACAGGACAGCCGCTGGGTGCCCAGCACCAGGACAACCCAGCTGGTGTTGCAAACACTGCACGCACCCCAGTGTCACTGGGAAGGCTCTCCTCACAGCCCAACCAGGAGTGGGATGGGGAAAAGGGAAGCCGGCAGCAGTGAAAAATAACAACAAGGAGGAATGAGTTACCAGAGTAATAATTTTTAGAAGCATCCCAAAGTCCCTCAGAGATCTGTAAGGAGGCACAGATGCTTTTGTTCCTCATGCCCGTTTGTTTCTGTGCTAGAGGTACGTACTGTATTTTCTGTTGGAGGAGCACGGTACCAAAAAGGGAAAATACTTTCATTACGGCATACCTCTACCCAAGATTTTGTTACTGCCAGCCTGACAGAAACCAGACAAAGAAGTGAAACAAAAGGGGGGGAAATGTTAAGCTTTCCATTTATTTAAAAACCTATATTATTTTATGACGCCGCTCTACTTTATGCTAAGGAAAGTAACTCAAGACCTGATCAGAGTATCACTTTTCAAATGCCCAAATCCCTGTAAAGGTTTAGTGTCTGGCTGTGTGCATTTTGCTCAGTATTAACATGTTCAATGGAGTACTTTGATTTTTTTTCTTTATCTAGACGCCAGAAGCTGGTGAATATATGCTTCATAGCTTCAGATAAACCTTTTGTTCTTCTGGGGCTGATCAGCTGGTGCAGCAGCAAGAGGGAGAGGAGGAAGGAAATTCACAGGGGCTCCACGGTTTCAAAAAGTCAAATTACCTCTGAGCCATGGCATTGCTGATAATTTAAATGAAAAAATATATATACAGGCTGCACCACACAACATCTCTACTGTTAGGACTTTTAATGAAGCCCCAGTTGTGATGACACTGAAGCAGGGAACGCTACGGTGGGATAATTACTTGGCTCCCTCGCAGCTGAGTTTCACAGATGCATTATTAACGGCACATTCCATGCCATAACGAGCACCGAATGTAGGTGGGATTCGCGAGCCCCGGCATCCGCCATTAGCGGGTTGGCGCAAACACAAATGAGTGTTTTCACAAAAGCACGCAAAGGTTGTGAAATTCCAATGAATTCTTTCACTGGAAAAAAGAGTTCAAGCTGCCATGACCGGATATGTCACCTCCCATGGCACGCCGCGCGCCCAGCGAGGCACCATGGGAAATTACAGAATCAGAATGCATTGATTTTTCTGCAGAAAATAGAGGCGGCAGCCCTGATGAAGAATTAAGGAGGAAATGCAATAACCTAATTCTCCACCAATGTCCTCGCACCCCCCCCCCCAGCCTGGCCCGGTGAGGCACACGGCACGGCTACAGCCGGCGCTTCTGCGCAGGGCTGGGTGACGGCCGGCTGCCCACAGCACCCCAGCACTGCTGGCTGCAGGACACAGCAAGCTTTATGTTCCTCCCTGTGACATCCGTCCCCTAAACGCTCTCCCTTAGATACAGACCCTTACCAGGTTTTCTCCACTGAATACTATTTCAGGTGTGCGAAATTATTAATAATTTCTCTTCAAACTATGCTGCACATGGCTTGAAAACTCTGGAGAATAGAAAAAGAAAAAAAAAAAAAGAATTTCCTCTCTCTTTCGTACCACACGCAGAAAATATGACATTCACATCTTCCTTTATTACAAGGCAGGCTAGCCAGCACTGCTCCTACATTCCTTCCCAGACTACTCCATGGCAGCAGCAATGAAAACATTCCTTGTGACCGTGCGGTAGTGCTCGCTGTGCCGCCCTCAGAGCCAGTTTGCACCAAAAGCAGTTACAAAATTAGTGACAGCCCCGCTCTTTTTCCTTTTTTTTGTAAGCTTCCATGTCAAGGTGACCCTTCTTTTGCGTGTCACCCCAAGTGCTGCTGCATGCATACTGAACCAGCGATCTCCCAGTAATTAACACCAGCACTTAATGAAGTCCAGCTGCTGCGATGGCAAACTGAAGGGATGCCAACCTTCGTAAACCAGGACTTGGGCTGCTCCAGTTACAGCAGCCTGAAAACCACAGCCGTCAGCTTCTCTTTACCTACTTCTCAAAGATAATTCTTACCAAATAAGACAAGTGTTCGAGATTAAGCATTTAATAACAAAGCTTATCTCTGAACTAATATTTCAAGCTGGAAATGATATAAAGAGCTGGATCAACTTAAATGAATGCTGCTAAATTAATAAAAATCCCAAGCAGCAAATGAAAAGCTAAAATGAAAATGTGAACTGTTGAATACATAAACCTTCAAAAAGCCTGGAAGTGCAGTTCCAAGGGAAAATTGGAGACACTCTTCAGCAAAATCTGCTCCTCTGAACTCATTTCCCGACCCAGTGCGAGGCACCAACAGCCAGCACCTTACTGAAATAACACTCTGCAGTTGTTTCCTTGTATGCAAAGGCATGGTAGGGACACTAGGTGAAGCTTTTTTGAGAGTATTTGAAAGGGTTTGTGCTCTAACACATACCACGTGTATTTCAGAAGAGCAGAAAGAACTCCTTTCACAGGCTTCCTCTGTCTTGCCCCGCTCCTTCATTAGCCTCTCTTAATACGTTACTCTTCTATGCACAAGTACCAATTCTAGTGGAACATTTCTAAACTCCTCTCTGCAGACAAACAAACAAACAGTTCAAACCTGTGACACGTGCTCTCCTTCCTTCTCAGAGCCACACACGGGATATCCCACCCCACCCTTCTGCTGCACATACCCACGGAGGACTCCCCTTGGGTCCCAGGGACACCGGGCAGCAATGTCACCAGGGCAGGACAAGCTGCTGCTCTGCCACAGCTGGGGGCCACCAGGGGAACCAGGCTTGTCTGGAGAGGGCAGAACCACAGCAGATGTACTTCGTTTCCAAAATTGCTTGCAGAGATAATGGCTTTGACTATGATAAACACTAAATGGCCTTCTAAAAGGCACAAGGGAAAGGAACCGACTAATTTACTGTCGTTTAAACTCATTTACACATAGGTAACACGTATCAATCTAGAAATCTATTCAGCACCAGGAAGTCAAGTTACTAAGCAGGGGTTAATCCAAAGCTCAAGTGCTGCAATCGGCCCGGTTTCTCCACCAGAGACCTAACACAGGACCGGCAGTAAAAGTACATCCTTGATTATTCTGGATGTCCATGCCCCTGAGAATATAACTTAAAAACAAAATCATTAGCTTACACAATAACACACTCCTTGAAAAAAAAAAATACTGCGTGTGCCGAGCGCTGCTGATTTCCAAGCACAAATTCCTTTGTTTTCCTTAATGCTAGCTTTGGACCCTACTGATGACTCCAAAGGCTCCGTACTGAAGGAACTGCACGGCCTGGCAGCGCTCCGCCTGTATCAACGCTTCACAGGCAGGAAGGCAGCACGAGGCAGTGAGCCCAGATCCAAACTTTGTTTAATTTACAGAAAATATTGCACGTATTACACCATTTGTTTTCTTATTGTAAGCCTGATATTAAATTATCCAGACTTCCATAGGAACAGCCAAATTTTAATGATCAAAAAGCTGCTGTGGCTAGATTCCTGAAGGGCAAAGCCTGGGAAAGGCACACGGTGGTTGTGCATGGCATGGCACAAGGCTCGCTGACCTCTCACACACGTTGGCCTCTACGTACGACTCAACCCTACGGAAAGTCTGTTTCCAACAAAAGGCATCTGGTAACCATGATTATTCTGCCTTAAACCTGAACATTTCAGATTTCTTAGCTCCCTCTTTTGTTCAGTTTTAGTTCTCAAGCTTGCAGTTTTCTGCTTGGCCCCTTTTTTGAATGTGGTAACCAAGCACGACAAAAATCTACATTGTCAATGTCACCAGTTGTTAAACAGGTGAGAATTACGAGTTTCATCAGGAAAAGAGGCTCATACAGATATTTGAAATTCATTTTTCCAGTCATTTCACAAGACTGCTACCCTGTTCCATCTGTAACGATATGAAGCTCACAAGGCGCTAGCATGGAAACTCAGGGGACTTGTCTGCCTGAAAGTAGAGCCTGCACTGCTAGGTACGGCTTCAGAGCTAGGTGCTGAAACCTTCCTACTTCCCAGCACTGGGCATCCAGATCCAGCTGTGCAGCCTTCACTCACACTGCAGACATTGTGTTCCTCTATTGTGGTGGTTGCTCAAATGCAAACACGTAGCTGGGGCTGTGTTCACAAAACTACAGATATTTTGTCTTTTTTCCTGGAGGCCTCTTTTGAAAATTGCTGTGTGCCAGCAGCGCAGTGCTAAGTAACAGGAAACACTACGAAATGTACATCGATTCCGGAAAAAACCTCAAATCTGTCAGTATGCAGCAGGCAGGGAGAGGCACAGAAGTTCTTGATGGGATACTACTTTATGTTAAGATTTTAATACATAACACAATAGACATCTGAAAATAAAAGTTTCTTCTACGTCTGCATGAATACAAGAACTTTAAGGTTATCTGTGGAAAGTACAACCTGCAGGCCTTCCAATGAAGTTACGCAGTACAGTCCAGCACTGCTACATCCACACACGTGGATACCCACGGTGCACCAATGCACACACACTTCACAGCCGTGTAACTTCATGAACCCGGTGCATGACAAGCGTGGCTCTAGCAGAATCGAGCTACAGGGTTAGGGATGGCATGGGAACTACTTCAGAGCAGCCACCACGCCACACTGCTTTAAGAACAACATTCAGCATTCTGATACTGAACTTCAAACTGGCTCCTAAAGCAGCCCCATTTTGCTCAAGCAAGACATAGCTTTATTATATACTATTTCAGGATGGAATCAGGTTTTCCTTATTGCAACAAAGACAAAAAGCGTGCTTCCCCAGCCTGCAGCATGAGCCTTCACGTTCCCCAGCCATTTACCAGCAGTATGCACGAGCCCATGGCCTCTGTGAGTGCTCAGCCCCCGGGATGCTGCTGCCCTGCTGCCACAGAGAGGGGCAGGGCTGGCTGCGGCTGCAACGCTGCCTTTAGACAGAGGAATACTAATTGTCTTTTAAAAATCTCTATAGTATTTTGTCAATATTTTTTTATTACAGCAGAGCATGTATAAATATTTTATTGTAAACCAAGGGCCTAAAATAAACAGTTTAGTAAATAGTTATTACATTACAAGGAAAAACATCTGTGGCAACTGTTTTCCATGTAATTATTCTTGCTATTTTACATTAGCTCTCAATGTGAATTTCTTTGGCTCTAATGTTTCACTTGTTCTAAATCTTCCTCCTTGTTGCTATTATTAAAATCTTAAAAAGGTGCCAAATCTTAAATGAAGAAAAAAAACGATTTGCTAGAAATTATTCATATCACAGTGAGCCTCTACTAAACCTGGCAGGGGTGCAATATTTTCGGTGAAATTAACATAAAATATACAACTGCAAATTATCCAGGAAATAGCTATGTTCTTTACAGTGCGCATTTACATTTGGAAAAAAATGTTCTACTTATCTGTCTAGCACAAAGCCACAGCCTCTTCCAAAGGCAGTTTTAAAGGGGCAGTGATGGCTGTGCGCGGGGAGCGGTGTGACTGACAGCTGCTGGGGAAAGTGACCCCGGGTGATGGCCGGAGGTAACGGCCCGCGCCGGACGCTCCGCAGTGCGAATGCTAACAACCAGCTCTAGATTTATTTCCCCTTTGGCAGGCTGGATGAATTTCCTCCGTTAGGCCTCAGTCCTTTCTACTAAACACAAGAAAAACTGTATTGCCATGTAAAATGCAAATTTTGCTGTAAATATTTTATAAAATTGTTGCATACATCCCAAAAGCTATAGGTCTTAATTGAGAGCAGGCTATTTTTCCAGTCAATATATGGAAATGGAAAATGCTAATTCATGTTTTTCTACTTATGAAAAACCCTAGAGAACGGCAAAACCACAAATGCACTCACTTTAATATTATAAATATAATTTGGCTCCCTCTTTGCAGTCCCCGATGTCCTGGCTTTTATCTCCCAGTGGCTGCAGAGGAAGAATCACAGGATCACTTCTACATCCCCATGCAGGAAGTCACCCTTATGCGCTGCCAGCTTGGCAAAAGAGCAAGAGCACAAGCTTGCAAACGCAAACAGGAACTGCACCAAGAAATTCCAGTGTTCCTACACAGGAAACAAGCCCCCAGCGACGCTGAGCCCGCTTGGGGTGAGCAGCACGCGCAGCCACGGCTGCCCGGGGCCACCAGCACTTCCAAGGGCCACAAGCACTTCCAAGGGCCACCAGTGCCCGCAGACACCATGCTGCACTGAGCCACAACCACTGCCCAGGGCCACCAGCACCGGTGTGTGCAGGCAGAGGAAGGGGCTGTCCCCATGCTGCCCTCTTGCCCTGTCTCTTTGGCTTTGTGCTCTCCCTGCAGAGCAGGGGGTGAGGTGGGCAATACACCCTGGAAGCTACCTCCCATCTGCTGGTGTTAAATATGGCCAGAAGCGCTTTAGCCTGCTCCAACATACAGTTCCTACATTTCCTTGGCAAGGAAAAGACTTTTTTCTGCTTTTTCTAGGAGAGAAATCATTAGGCAGTTGAAGTTAAAACTCTGAAAAGGTCATTGATGCTGGCTTTGAAGACTGAAAATGACACTATTCCCCATTAGACTTTTAATCTCATGATAAGAGCTAAAGTTAACATGGCTATTTCATTTTCTACCAAGCAAGAGTAAACTCATTTTTCCTTTCTGTACCGGAATACTTAATGGCATCCTATCTTGATGAACAACATCTCATAGTTAAACAGGAACAATGGAAATGCAGAACACTTTGCAAGAGATTTTTCGAATTTTTAAACACTACTTAAAAAACAGTATTACTGAAAAAAACCTTGGAATCCTGAAAAATCTTGAAAGATCTTACTACATGCAGAACAAAAGGCACCCAGGGAATCCCACCAAAGCCAAAGCACCTACTCATGGTTGCCCACACAGAGGTCCTCGCTGGCACTGGCAGTCAGTTAAGGGCGATGAGTCAATCTATTCCCAGTTTGAGCTCTTCCTCCTACATCCCACTAAGCTTCCTTGTGCAAATGTTCCTGAACTGTTCGAGCAATGCTGGTGAGCACCAGTGAGCCCCAGCATGCAAATAGGAGCTCTTTCTTTGAGCAACAACTGCCACCAGGGCTCCCAGTGGATATGAAGATTAGATATGTGAAAACCTTGCAGAAAAGTACTGGGGCGAAGATTTACAGGTGCGCACTAGTTTCCAAGCCCAGTGTACAACATTCGCTGTTATTACAGGCATACGCATGGAAAAAATTTGATTCTCTTCATTCAAGACAGACTCTGATAACCAACTAGTAAAACTCAGACTATAATTTCTTATTCAGTGTTCCACATGAGATGCATTTTGCTGAATTTAACATGTTTTGCTGTTAATGGATTTCACAGTGTGTTGCCATTTTTATACAGCTGTCCAAATAAAATGTTGTGTACAATGATGTGCTTTTACTGTATTGCTAGCCTGCAAATGGCAGCCACTTCCCCAGATTAAGCCTTAGGAAAATGGGGAACCTCTATGACTGGGCCATTTAGTGTCCATTCTTTGGGTCTCAAGAGTCCTTTACCAGTAAGCCACGTTCAAACAAGAATAAAGATGCAAGATAGATATAATTACACCTTGTACATTTACGGTCTACTGGTGTTTCCACTGAAAAGAAAAACAAACTCCAATATTTTCAGCCATTAATAAGAAAAAAAGCATGAAGTTGTAGTTGTAGAGGTAAGCAACCCACACTTCTGTAGATAAATCCGGCCTTCCACACTGTAGGACAAATGTGTATCAGCTTTAAAACTGAACACTGGTGTTTAAGTTGCAGGGACGACTTGTGCACAAAATAACCATGCACCAGCTAACAGTTTACAAGCAATGTCTGCACGAAGCTCCAGAACTGCTAACTTTCACCATCTTGAGCTGCTTAGCAATGAAGCATTTACAAGCAACTGCAAGTTACAGTTTCCCGACAGGCTGCTCAGAAAATACCTAGCAAGTTTCCCCTTGTCCATCAACTCTGCGTGGACATTCTGACACTTGAAGCTGAACACTCACGTATAGGAATCTCTGAGAACCAAGGAGTAGGACAGCTCCCATTGCCCTTGCCATGGGCACACAGGTGTCGGATGCCTCAACAACCGCATCCATGAAGGCTAACACAATTAACACAACTACCAAAATAATCCTTGAGCTTCAATGAAATTCCAAGGAGAACCTATCTCTACTTTTAGTAATGCTCTAATAACACATGTAACTTTTCTGGCACCTTAGGTATTTTCGAGGCATTGGATTTCTGCATGGCTATGAAACTTTTTAAGACATGAAAGAAAAAGTTAAAAAG
>PPHD01018331.1:4106-14601 GCA_002909625.1 Bambusicola thoracicus
GGGGGGGGGGCGGGGGGGGGGGAGGGGGGGGGGGTGGCCGCGGTTACGTAAAGCTGAGCGGGGCCCGTCCGTCCCGCAGCGCTCGGAGCGCCCCCGGGGCCGCCGCGCCGTGTGGGGCTGTGGGCCGCGCCTCCCGCTCGGCGCCGTGTCCGCGCGCGGCCCCGGCGGGAACCCCGGCTGCGGGCTGGGCCTGGGGCCGCGCTCCGCCTCCGTGTGGTGCAGCGGGCGCGCGGCAACAAGTGTCCGCCGATCCCCGCTCCGCCGCGGCTGTGCGCCGTGCCGTGCCCCGCACGCCCGTGGGGCGGTGACCCGCGGCCTTCCACTCTGAAGCTGTGTGTGGGGCGGCTCGGAGCCCCGCGGCCCCCCGCGTGGGCAGTTTCCTCCGCCGCCGTCTGCGGCGCGGGCTCTTCGCGCGGCGCGTGGATCCCCGTAAGGAGAAGTGCGTGGCGCGCTCGAAAACGTCGCGGTTGCACTGAGCGCGGGGCTGCGGGTCGGGTTTGGGGAGGGGGCGCCCCTCGGGTTGGGACGGCGGGGTCGGCGCTTCCGTTTGATCCGAAAGCGGCGACGAAAGCGGACGGCTGCGGGGAGGCCGTCCCGGAGCTCCGGGCTGCGCTGCTGACTCACCCCGGGGCAGCGCCGGGCTGTGCGGGGCTGCGCCTCGTGCTGGGAGCCGAGCCCGGCCGCCATGGCGGGGCAGGGGGGGGGGGAGGCGGTGTGTGCGGCGCTGATCTGTAGCGTCAGCGTTAGATGTGACTGAGTTTCAGTATGAGAGATAACTCTCGCAAAACGCATTCGGCGTACTGAAAGTGCTCCGGCTCTGGTTTGTTGTTGCCAAAAGGGAAGAAAAATGTAGACGCTATTTTTGGTGCGAGAGAGGAGATGGGGCATGCATGCGTCTGGGGCAGGAAAACAGTGGTACTTTGTTCTTCGGGCTGTCTGTGGGTGGTGGTTTCTGTTTGTAGCTGCATGCTGCCAGGCTGCACGGCGTACCTGCCTCTGTCAGAACGCTGTACTGGAACGCCACCCCGGGCCCTGTGCTGGGCAGGGACAGTGCTGTGCCCTCACCCCCCCGGTGGATGTTACCCCCGCGAGATCTGGACCGAAACCACGAGCTTGCTCCCTATTAGCCACCGAGCACTGCTGCTTGGCCGTGCCTCCCATTTGCCAACGGCTGCGGTTGGATCAGACTCAAGTTGCCCGGTGTGGGAGTTGTGCCCATCCCCGCAGCCATCCTGTGCCAGATCCAAAGTGGGTTTGGTTCAGCTGTGCTCAGCTCCTGAAGTTGCAAGCTGCAGGCTGGGAAGGCGGTTGTGCTGTGATTGCCGTGTGTGCAGCTGTGCTGATAGCAGTGCATGGTGTTGGTGGAGCTGCACTGCTCTGAGGAGATATCTCTGTGATTTGTGACATACCTATGGGTTGTTTGTCCCCCGACACCTCCTGCTGCTGGGTTGGCTGCTGCAGACCCGGGGTTGTCCCTGTGCTGACACACGTGTTGGGAGGAGCCTGCCCAGAGCTGGCCATGGCTTGGTGCTGGCTGTCAGCTTGCAGCTCTTGAGCAGGGAGGAGAGCTGTTGTCTCCACAGGTTTGGGTGAGCGGGGAGGGAAGGAGGAATTGATGGATAAATTTTTAGAAGTGGCCTTTGGGCAGCTGGCTGATGGCAGTGGGGTGGGTGAGGGGTTTGAGAAGAGCTGTTCCCTGACATGGTGCCTCACTCTGACCGCATCTCCAAAAACACCCGAACATCGAGGGCAGAGGGGTGATGTAAAACGCCATGTGTTGGAGTGCCGCAGCTGCGGGGCTGGGGGAGAGGAGTCACTTCCCCACGAGTTCCTCAGAACTGCACACTGCTGGTTCCCACTTGGGCTCAGTGCCTGCAAGCAGCCTCCCGCAACTGCAGACCCTGGGCTGTGCACGGCTACGTGGTGACAGAAACCCCGAATCCAGGGCAGCGTGTGCCTGAAGGACTGCTGCTGTTGTGTGAGCTGCAGCTGGTTTCATGAGAGCCTTCAGCAGGAGCAATGAGTGCAGCAGCACCCTCAGCTGCTGGTCACTGCCTCTGGGGTTTGGGCGCTGTGAGGGACGTGGCTGTGTGTCTGCAGGGCAGCACGGTGCTGGTAGCAGCACTCACCAGAGCACTGAGCGATCATTAATGAGCGTAAAGGATAGCAGCGCTGCCTGCTTACGGAGAAAGGAAGTTAACTCCAAATTAACTTTATGATCCGTGAAACTGAAGGTTATTTAAAAAAATAATAACGCAAATGAAAACGCTGAAGTTTCCCAGAGTCACTGAGCGCACTGCTTGTTGTTTAATGCCTCCCATTTTTTTTTCCACTCTCAGTCTGCTTTTGGCTTGGGAACAAATTACAAGCAATATCAGCTTACGCTTGGATTTGAACCCACATTACTCTGAGTCAGCTGAAATATTTCCCCTTATCGCCGCTTCCATAATGTTTATTTTAGAGCGGATAGCATCGCCGCGCTTCTGCTGGCTGCAGGGAGGGGCCGGCTGGGACACAGCCCGACACCTCGGGAAGAAGTGATCTCGAAGCTTGCTTCAATTTCTGAATGAGATACAGCTTCGTTTTCCACGGAGAGCTTTATGCAAGGCTGTGTCCCAGAACCGTTCTCCGCATTGAAAGCCCAGGAGGCGGCAGATGGATGAATTGCTGACAGATTTAAAATCGCATGACGAACATCAAGTGCTCGGTCTGGAGGCCAAGGCTGGAGGGAGGGAGGCTGCAGAGGGAGGCGGGCGCAGGAGGGTTGAGTAAGTTGTTCTGGGCAGCGATGCAGAGCCCGGCAGGTCGGGCTGCAGTGGAAGGGAAGGGCCCTATTCAGGGGAAGGGATGGGATGCGGTGAGGAGTGCGTCCTGTCCGGGCAGCGAGCCCTGCGTGTCCTGGGAGGAGGAGGAGGGAGCTCTGGACCCAGGCTATGCAGCACAGGGCTGAGGATGGGCTCAGCCTTGGGAGAAGGTGACGTGCTGGGGCCGTGGCCCATCTGCAGCATCACAGTGCGTATGCTGAGGGAGGAGAGCCGGCAGGATTTCCTCTCGGCAGCGCTGGCTCCTGGGTTAATAGCTAACCGGGCAGCCGAGGTTTGTCCTTTCATTGTGGAAGGGAGTTGTTTACATAATAGCACTCGGCGTAGCCTTTATTTAGCATTGTTTCTCTGTGTGACACCGGCAGTGGCGGTGCCCAGAAGCGTGATTTCGGCCCAAATGGAAGTTAACCCTTACGCCCGAGGAATGCTCTGGGGTACTTTGCCCCGTGTGTGCGAATCTGGTGCTGCTGGAGGAGCACTGAGTGGTGTGTCCTTCTGCCATGTGCTCCTGGGGACCTTGGTGATTTCTAAGCCCTGCCTTCTGCAGGCTCTGGGCTGGTGCTCTGCAATCCACATGCCTTTCCCTGGCTCCCAAAGCAAGGCAGCTAAGGTTTGTTCTGTGCGTGTTTGGGCAAAAGAGCATTGTGATCATTCGTTTTGCTGTGTCTTTACGTTAGAGAAGGCAAAACGAAAGAAGTGTGTCAGCCTGTGGGTGGAGGATGACAGCAGCATTTGGGCTGCTGGTGCTGATCATCCCATCTCCTGCCATGAGTTCCAAGGACAGGCTTTCCCCTGGGCTGAGTCCTCTTCAGAGTGCGTTGCCATGCTGGGAGAGAGTGGTACAAGAGGCTGGGGGGCGACTTCTGTGGTGTGATTTTCTGGGCTGGAGGTTGATGTGTGCTGCCCTCTCTACCAGCCCTGGTGGAGCAGCACATGTCAGCTCTGTGCTGCTGGTGCGGATGTTACCTGCTCAAGCCTACAACTTGCTGGATGGAGGTCACTGTTAACACCTCCTTAAGCCGACTGTAACTGGTGGGGTGAGTTTGTGTAGGATCTGCGCTGGGTGACTGCAGTGTTCCTGCTCCACTGCTTGCAGCCCTAAAGCTTTGTCTACCGACTCGTCAAGCCTTTGCCATCACCATCATGTGTTTCATGATCTCATGTGGTATGTAAATCCTGGGTGTGTAGCAGTGCTGGAGTTTACTATCAGAGCTGTGTGCTCGGGAAGTTTCTCTGGTTGTTTGCTGGAGGTGCTTTTCCTGCACCAGGGCCTTAAATAACAGCATCCCCTCTTTGGCACAAGTCTTCCTTCTGCTTGCAGGGAGTGATTTTCCTATTGGAAGGATCTCCTCGATTAAGCATTGCCCTTGTTTTGATTTAGGTCCCATGCCCTACAGTTCCATTCGTAAGCTTTTCCAGCTCCATCTTGAAAGCAGCTTTGCTGCTTCTTGCCTTTTGCTGCATAATTTCAGGCTCATGCCAGAGTCTCAGCTTGGTTTCTAGGTCACCCATCTGCCCTTTCATTTCCCCTCGTGCTGGAGCTGGCCGCCTTGTTTTGATTTGGTGAGAGGCGAGGTGGTGTCCGCAGACACAAACAGGCAGGCAGCGGAATTCGTGTTCCCTGCAGCCTTGTTCCTGTTGTGTGCATGAATAATAATTTCCAAATGCTGGACCAGCACTGATTAAAAGCTGTCAAAGGAATAAAGCGCAGCAAAGTCTGCACTATAGTCTGTGTGTCCGGTGGTCTGGGAAAACTCTCTGAACTGGCAGTGGAAAAAAAGCCTTCAGTGTACCTTATGGCTTTTTAATCTTAAATAACTCACTTGGGAAGATGCTGAAGAGGCAGTGTGACTATACCCGGGCTGGGCGGCGCTGGCTGTGTTGGGGCTCAGCCGTTGTGAGCTGCAGGTGCTGTCACACAGCATTTATTGTGAGCCTCTGAGCAGGTATCGGCGGTTGGTTTTTCACTGAGCATCCACTGCCCTGCAGCTCCAGTGCTGGGGCCATGGAGCAGTTGTCAGATGCACCGAGCAGCTAACGGTGTCTTCATTTTTGGAGTAAGTGATTCTGCTGACAGCATGGAGAGGAGGTGTCAGCCAGCCCTGAGCTCTCACCCCCTTTTCCTTCGTTTGTAGGTTTTCGTCTTCGCTTTGTTTTGACAGAGTAGCTGCTGAAAATTTGTGTTGTTTTTTAGGAGTTTTGGTGTCTCTGTGACTCAGGATGCCATGCTGAGAGACATGGTTTGCTCCAGCACCCAGCCAGCTGCCTGCAGCCTTCTTCAGGGCTATTGCTATGAAATCAAGCAGAGAGATATAAGCGTGTACCTTAGGGCTTGTGTTTTTGTTGTAGCTCTCTCTGTGGAAAGCCAAGGTTTGCATCTTCTCCGTTGAGACCTGTGTTCATGCAGTCTCAAATACTGCTGTGCATGTCCTGAAGCTCTGCCAGCGGCAGGCGAATGCTGAGGACCCACAGAACCGTTTGAGCTGGAAGGGACCTTTAAAGGCCATCTCGTCCCACTGTATGCAGTGCACAGAGACACCCACAGCTCCATCGGGAGCCTCAACCCCTGACTCTGAGTGTCTCCAGGGGTAGGGTACCCCACTTTTCTGGGCACCCTGTGCCAGGGTTCCACAGCAGTGCTCTCCTGGCCCTGCTTCCCCGCTGTATGCGGGAGTGCCCTGAGCCTGGCGGGCTGCTCAGGAGCAACATGCCTGTGCATGAAGCAGTGTTGGCTCTTCAGGCGTGGGACGTGCTTGGCCCAGGAATGTTGCTAACCTGGGGCCTGATCCTTCCCTCAGTCACTTTAGTTTTTGCATAGATCCAGTGAAGATGCCTGTGCTGTCTGGAGGACTAGATCACGGCCTGCCCCACGGAGCCTCTCAGCCCACAGAAGAAATTTCCAAATAAATACAGCAGCCTCGCCTTGCAGCCTTGCCAGCTCCGTGCCGTGTGTACATTGGGTAGTCAGAACAATTACTTACGGAGAAAAACGGGTCCTCTGCTCTCCATGCTCCGTCACACAGGCTGTGATTAGCATAGCAGTGAGACCTGCATTAAGCAGCCAATTAAGGCATCTGCAAAAGGGGAAAAAAAAATGTAGCAGCTTAACACAAACCTGCTGAGAAAGGTGGCACTGAATGGTACCTCCTAACGAGTTGGGCTGTCTCTCCAACAGGGCTGAGCTCTGGGGCCTTTTGCTGCCTGCAGCTGACTCCAGGCCATACTTGGGATATGGCAGCCTAGGCTACAGTGCTGGATGAAGGAGTTTTCTTCTAGAGAGGCAGTGTTGAATTGCAAATTGCCTGTTGTCTCCCACTTCTCCTAATCTGCTATTCCACTCTTCTGGGAGAAGTGGAAGTTGGTGTTGCTCGTGCTCAGTACATGGATAGAAGTGTGCAGCGAAGGAGTTAGGAGCAGCTGAAATGTTCATCATAACTGGGCAGAGTGTCACTGATGACACTCAAAGCATTTGCTTGTTTGGGAAGTGCTGTATCTCAGTGGTCTTTCTGCAGACGCTGGAGCAGTGTGCTGAGACGCAGCATGTGAGGAGGCAGACAGCTTTGTGCTGCTTCTGACAGCAGGTTCTGCATTTCTGAGAGAGCACAGCATCTTTTTGTTTCTTCCCACATACGCAGGGCTGGGGGTAGATCTCACAGTCATTCTGTTTGTTGCTGTGAGTGCATCCTCTGGCTGTGCTGTGGAGCTGTTTGCTTCCCTGTGCTGCTCCAGTGTGACCTGTGGCTGAGGAGTGCTCCCCATCCAGGGCATGGAGAGCTGTGTAAGTCCTACTGCCTGGTGCTGTGCTCATGGTAACCAGCTTGCTTACATCAAACTCCACTAATTAGCCTAACGAAGAGCAGCTTCCAGGCTGAGTCCCTCCCACTGGGTCTCAGGACAGGACTGATGCTGTCTGATCTACCAGTGCTGGCTGTGTCAGCCCACTTTTGCTTTCCACAGCCACTGAGGCCTGCAGGCTGGGCAGAACTTCAGGTGGGCTACTAAATACTGTTAACCTCTTATCCTCAGAAATCACAAGATTTTCATTATTGTTTTTATGCTGCCTCTGGCATGTTTGAACTTAGAGGATTTGCATACCCACATCTGTAGCTTTAATTGTAAGGGCTGGGAACTTCCTTGCTCACAGTTTCAGCATTCTGTGTTTGTTCCAGCAGAGCTGAAGTTACCCCCCAACTGATGACCCCTCTGCTCTGTGCATCTGACTCTGCAAACAAATCTGCTGAGAGGAGCATGTGAGCCCTGTGCTGGTCACTCATTGACCAGGACCCTTGTTTGCTTTCATTTGAAGCTCTGCTCATTGCTGTGAGGGTTCTGGGGCTGCTGGCCCTGTCTGACGTGTGAGATAGCACAGGAGTGTAGGAGAGCTGCAATCAGTTTGACTGGGGGGGAGATTGTCATCGATATCCCGGGGCTCTGAGGTCCGTATGAGTACACCAGCCAAGCTCTGTTTCAGTCAGTGGGTTCATGTCAGTTAGTTTGTCTTGGAATGGGGCATGGAGCATCCCGGGGCTGTGGGCCTTCTGTCTGTGGGATGGAAGTTGATGCTGATGAGGGCAAATCTCAGTGTGGCAGCTACTGAATGGAGATGTAAGGCCCATGATGCCACCTGGCTTTGAGGTCTTATCATTCTATTTTCCACTCATACTTCCCTTAATACCTCGGGATGACCCCACGTGCTCAGGAGATGCTGCAGAGCTCACTGCTGCTGAACTCACGCTGGAGAAGTTAAAATTGCTTTTTTCCTTGATGAATCACACCTTGTTTCAGATGCTGGCCGTCTTTCCAGCTCGTGGTTTGGTGAATGGGGGGAAGCTGCCAGGGAGGGCTTGAGAAGCGTGTGGAGAAGCAAGGCCCTGCCTGTCTGTGGGCCTTGTGCAGTGAACTTGTTTGTCCCTCGGATATTTGCTGTTGTGCCTCTGGAACTGAATTTTATTGGAAAAAATGTGTTTTGAATGGGTATTTGAATTCACCTTCTCTGGCTTGCACTCCTTGGCCCTGGCAATTAGTGTGTTGCTCAGACAGCAGCGCTTTGGGGCAGCTCTCAAACCATTTTCCGCTGGTAGATAGCTTCCCCCGCCCCAAAACAAAAGGACAGATGAAAGGGTTCATTAGGAATTATTCACTCAGCTCCGCCGCCTGTCTGAGGTCTGGCTGCCCGCTTTCATCCCCCAGCTCGGGAGGGGTCAGGGGGCATCTCCCTGGGGAGAGTTTGCTGTTGACTGAATTGCACTCTGTCATTATCCTCTGGGATAACGAATGCAGTGGCCTCATTGGCACCGGCTTCAGAAAAAGCGGGGTCATCTGCTCACGGCCTTGAGGCGAGGGGTGAGAGCTCCAGGAGGGGGATGCAGAAATGCCATCCCGTGGGGGAGGCATGGGATGGGGCTGGGTGGGAAGTAAGGGGCGCAAGAAGGGTCTGAAGGGCCAAAGCCCTTCTGGTGGGGTGAGGCTACTTAGGTGTGCTCTTCTTTGCCTTGGCGGAAAACATTGCGTGCTTGCGACCTGTTCTGAAACCTTTTAATGAGATTTAAAACAGTTCTTTTTTGTTTTGTCTTCAAATAGGCTTCCTGAAAGAAAAACCTAGAAATCCCCCTGAGCTAATTGTGATGTGATTTGAATTCAGCTGCTGTCTTGGAAGAGCTCTTCCCGGCAGCTGATTTAAAAGGCACCTTTTTCACAATACCGTGGGTTGCCAGCCAGCATCCAGGGGTCCTGAAAGTGCTGGTGGGGAGGGGAGGCATCGCATTTGTGCTGCATCCTTGAGTGGGGTTATGCAGCACTTGAAGTGATGGTGGGGGGGGATCATAGAGTCACTAAGGTTGGAAAAGAGCTCTGAGCTCAAGTCCAGCCGTCAGTCAGCTCATGGCTGCTGTGCCTACTCGCTGTGTCCTGGCAGTGCAGTATGGCACGGCAGGGGGTGGGCCTGGGGAGTTTGAAATCTTACATGTGAAGCAGGGCAGTAATTGTTAGAACTCATCGTAATTCTGCTGCCAGCGTTAGATGAGCTGAAATTACCCTGTGCTGCAATAAAAGGAGAAATTAAAATACAGAAGCCTGGAGAAGTCTTGCTGGTGTCATCCAGAAGAAAATGTGTGGGTCTGATTGTGGATCGCTTCAATTGCTTCTTTGAATCTGATCCTCCAGGTTCTTATTGTTGCAAGAAATCCTGCTCAGAAGGGTGGTTTTCTTTGGGCTGTGTCTAACTGTGCAGCGCATGACCAAGCAGCAGCTTGTAGCATTTATGAGCTAGGACAGAAGTGGATGCCTCTATTCAGGCAGACTCACATAAGCCTTTCATATTCTATCCTGGGCCCCAATTTGCCTATGTTATAAATAAGTCTGTGGCTGCATGCTTGTGTGTGTTTCTTTTTTAAGCTGAAGGCAACCCCTTAAGCTCTTTTCTGCAGGTCTGTTCAAGCTGGGGCATGGGGAATTCCTAAGAGGATTATCATGGTTTACTTGATACAGAACTTGAACTTGAGCAATGGCTTATCTTATCAGTGATAAAAGACATGGAAATGAAGTTTACGTAACTGAGGAGGCCTTGAACATGGCTTATTTTTTCCCTCCTGGAATGACAGATCTGCCGTGCTCCTTCCCTGCTAGCAGTCGCAGTGCTGTCTGGCACGTACTTCCCAGGTGCTGGGGACCAGTGCAGGTTGTGCCTTATTTCTGCACATTCAGCCCGGTACAGCCCAACCCCAGTGCTGTGGCTCGTGCTGTGGGGGCTCAGCCTCCTCTCTCTCGCCTAGATTTGGGAGGATGTGATCGCCTGGGTGTCCGACTCCTGCCTCATCTGCAGTGTGTGGGAGGAGTTTAATTTTGGAGCTCTTGCTGCTGCAGATGGTGACAATGGCTCTGAGGCCTGGGCAGCACCGTCCTTCCCATGGCAGGACTCGGCAGCCTGAGGCTGGCAGGCTGACAGCCCTTATTAGAGGTAACCTTCAGGAAATGCCACATGCAGCCCTTGCTGAGCTCCCTGGCTCTGGGTGCGTACAATATTTACACCACGCTGCTTGAGCTTCCCTCCAGGCTCTCAGCCTGCAGCTGCCTCTGCTCTGCCACCTGCCCACGTCCTCGTGCTCTGGTGCCCAGGGTGGGCCTGGCTCCTGCAGCAGCACCCCGCTGGGCTCTGCTCACCCTGCACTGAGGCCGTCTCCTTCTGCCTCCTGCCCCTGGTGCAGTCTCAGGTTAAGCTCTTTCTGTGCAGACATGGGGAGGTTTGTGCTTCCTGTTCTTTAGCTCTCAGGACGAGGTGCTGGGTAAGGGCAGCTGCCTTTGTTCTCGCTTCTGCTGGTGTGAATAAACAGAATGTGTCTTCTGAGCTGTTCCTCTGGTGTTTTCACAGTGGCCAGATTTACTTTAACAAAAGGAAAATATTGATCTTCCTTCACTAGATTTCATAAAAACTGATCTTAGTAGGAAGCTTGTGATCCACCGCTCTCACCCATGATTCTCACCAGTGGTGAGCTCTTGTACCAGCCCTGGAGCATCAGCTGGCTTGGGGTGCAGCCCGCAGCTCCCCAGGACCAGGTTCTCTTGGCTGTGCTGTGGGATAACCTTCCCTGCATTGAGCAACGTGGATCTGAGGCTGCTTGCTTTGTGTACTGTGAATGAAGTTCAGGATCTGGAGTGCCACATGGACTCTTGTTCTC
>PPHD01018332.1:0-14601 GCA_002909625.1 Bambusicola thoracicus
TTTTTTTCTGGTTGAAAAACGAAAAAAGATTAAGAATTGTGTGTTTTCAGCACATCTCAAAATATTTGACTAGGAGTTTAGAATTGCAGGATTTATCCCTTTTCAGATCCACTAAAGCAACTGTGTTTTAATACTGAACCATGGAAACTACCAGGTATAAAAGAAGGGCTGGGCCAACTCCCGGCCATGAAGCCGCAGTATGACTGACAGTTGTTTTACTCACCCGTGCACTACTTGGCTTTAGAGACCACAAGAAAAGAGGAAGCCACTCAAACAGTAAAAAGCAGCGAGCAGACATACGAGATGTTGGTCAGCTCAAATGCAATGATTTATCCATTGCTGGGCCATCACCATAAATATCGGGCAAATCTCTGCCTTCATTCTAAATGTTGGAGCATCCTGCCTCCCTGCTGGCCGCTGCTGTTTCCCACTATCTTTCCCAGGGGTGACATTAGCATTAGAAATGTCACTGTGGGCAACAGCTTATTCCACTTTCACAGTGAAATACTCCTTATAGAGTGCCTGTGTGCAAATAATGAGGGCGCAGTAAATTCCCACTCTTACTACACACTCCCATTTGATCTCTGAAGCTTTTAGCTTCAATATGGGAAATAAATACTGAGAATAGCCATCCCATCCCCTCTGAGAAACGACTGACCTGCTGCAAGGCATGCACTAGGCTGCTCCTCTGGGTATTTTGCTGTACTAATGCCTCCACACTCCCCCAAGAGCAACGCATTCTGCAGCATGAGGCGGGGGGATGGGTTATGACAAAGATTGGGCAACTTGATCCACGTGCAGCTGGGAAAAGGATTTGGGCAGCAGCTGGGATTCTGTATGGGAGAACCTATTTCAAGCTGGATCAAGGCTGACCCTGCTCCCAGTGGCCACGCACTTCAGCTCATAGCGTAGTGCAGAAGAAGGTAAAAAAAAAAGCAGAGGCTGCTGGGTTCGCTAACAGGAGACATTGCTAGATACTAGGGGGAGGACTCAGGAGAGAAATGGTGGAATTCAGAGGGAACAGTAGCTTTCTATGAAAAGGATTAATACGAGAAAGCCATAGGTTTAAAATAGCCTAATTGACCCAAGCATAATGTAGTTCACAGTCACATGGTGAAAATCAGGCAGTATTTGAATGCCTCCTCATCATTTAATATAACATTTCTGGTAATAGAATATTTAAATCCTGTTTTATCAAAATCTCATCACTCAAATATAGGAGTCTTTTCCATTGCTGGAACATACAGTGTTATAAATTCATGAAGGTCGTAATTATGAGCAGCTTCAACACTGTAAATGTGTTTGGCAAAGATATTATGCCCTTTCTAAGCAAGATTTGAGCAACTCTCGCACATGTTCAGAGTTACAGGGGTTTTGCTCTTCACATGCCCTACGAGCAGCAGACTGCTTCCTCAAACCTGGGGTTCCCATTAGGATGGAAACAGTTGATAGCAAGAGGGCACCCCCAAAACCACCGCCATCACCTTCCCAGTGAATGTGGCACAGAGGAATACTCTCTCAAGAAAAGTAGCACGTTCAAATCCATATTTAATTCAGCTCAGATCTATGCCCACCGTGGGCTGCATGGTCTCTCCAGAATCTCCCTCTGTGGAGACACTCAAAGCCCACCGGAATGCTTTTTCCTGTGCAACCTGCTCTAGGGAACCTGTTTTAACACAGGGGTTGGACAGGATGATCTCCAGAGGACCCTTCCAACCCCTGTGACTTTGTGATGCTCTGCTCAGAGCTGGACACCTGTGCATGACCACAGATGCTACAAAAAGCAGCTCCTGTTACAAGTCTGGTTGTAACCAGGGCTGCTGGCACGCTGTAACTGATGGAAACAGCGAGTGCACATCGTGGTGCATCAGTTCCTTTCTGTAACACCTGTGCAATCTGAAAGAGGATTCACTCGGAGCTTTTGGGCTGCTCTGGATTTACACTGTTAGAAAGCAGACAAAGCTCCTGTGATGGGGCTGGCTCTGAGCAGAGACTGCTGCATGGGGAACCCATTGATGGGGCTGTGACAGAACCAGCTACACTCCCACTGCTATCATTTAGTTATTTCAAAGGCCTGGGAAACCACTCTGGCTGCTGCCATCGCCATGATGAGAGAGGAAAAAAAAAACAACAGCTGTATACTATGGCACATTTTACACAGGTTTTGTTTTAAATAGCAGAGAATGACTCAAACCAAAATGCACTCAGTTCCACTGACTGTACTGGTGTGTATAACAAACAATAATATTTCCATGCTCAGGCAACCAAGTTCAACCACCAGTTACACACATAGCATATCTCCTGTACTTGGGAGCACGCAAGAAGAAAAATATAAAAGGTCAGTAGGCTGGAGCCCACTCTTTGGTAGTACACAACATGGTAAATTAGACATCTTCATAATCTGTTCTACCAAATATTCCCTTATGATCATTAAGCACATGATAAAGAGACCAATGGCAAATTCCAACAATTTCCCAATTTTACAGCTGCTCTAAGACTGCTGAAATCAGGGGCATTTCTCACCTGAGTGAACCACAGTCGGATTGGGACCCACCCACGTACTCCTTGTGTACAGCTTGACTCTGGGTTATCAGAATTACTTTTAATTGAAAAGTCTGATTGCTAAATAAACCAGGTATGGTGGATTAGATTTGATTTTCTCACTAAAGCAGGTAGTAAGCTTGGTATGGTACCAAGGCAGAGGTGACCTCCCTTTCCATTCAGATCTTAACTTTTGCACACAAGTATTAGGTGTATAACTTTTCTACTGCTACAGTCAATGGTAAAAATCTGTCATGAAACACAATGGGAAACCGCATTTAAGATCTGCAGAAGTAAAAGGCAGCACACATAAAAGCTCCCATACTAGGTTTTTTTCTTCTTTTCTTCATGGTCATGACTCCTAGGTTGCTTTCCAGCAGGATACAGCCTTAAAAGCCTTTTGTTCACATTCTTTATTCTCTTCCTACTTGCAAACATTTAGCATGAATCAAAGCCAACCAGCTACACAAAGAAAATAACCAAAATGCTGAGATGCAAATAAAGGTCTGGGGTAGGTACTTTCTAAAATAATCAAAGCAAGCTTCTCAGTTCTGAAATACAAAATTCTAGAAGGAAAAAACAAAGCCTTTGGTATCTTAGCTATAGAAGCTGGGCAAGGGGACAAAGGCTGACAAGTAAATATTAAATCATACAGAGCCCTTGGTTAATATTTATGTTCATGCTCTAAATAGTCCAGTGTAATTGATCAGATCTGCACTCCAGAGGCAGAAGTGAACACGCTTTCCACAACTTCTATTTGAGTTGAAAGATGAGGGCTTTACTGAAATTAAAATATCCTAGAGTTGAAGCATCTTGTTTACAGAAAAGCACTCACAAGACTGAACTCTGGCCACTTCTTGTGTGAGAGACAGAAAGAAGAGAATTCAATCTGACAACAACAAAACCCCCAAATAACATCACCTCTTTGATTAAAAAAAAACAAACACACATGCTTTCACACAACTCAGATTCCCCAAAATAAAGACATTTAAAGCATTGTATGGCTGAGCACAAGGGAGGCTGTGCACACAGACCACAGCACATCCTTCGTCACTCCTCAGCCACTGAAATGGGCCTGAGCATGGAGCTCATACAGACACAGCCCCAGAGCTGAGTGGAGCATAGCACAGGGGGATGAAGTGAGTTGGGAGGGACCAGGAAAGGTGGAGGAGCTCTCAATTTAACCTGCTCTTTGTAAGTCACTGCACGCAGCCAGCCCTAAAAGTAAGCAATGCCATTTTATTATATAGCCAAATAGACTTTTGGAAGGCTTTTATATTGATAAACTTACCAGAACAAAATTCCAAAGGAAGAAGTGCAAGTTGTTGTACTAACAAGACAAAAACCAACACGACCCACTGAGTTTTAGAAGCCAAAAAATCAATCGAAGCCTTTCTATTGACTTCAGTGAGAGCTGCATCAGGATTTAAAGAGCTTACAGCTCTGAAGTTTGTCTCTGTTGCAGCTCAGAATTTTTCTTTTGTTTCACGTCACATTAAAGATTCAGCATCTCTTTTCCTAATGCTCTGAAATATAGTATGATCTATAAGAGAACAGAAAACAGAACAAAAAGGGGAAAAAAAAGAAAAACCCTCCTACACCTCATTAAGATCTAAAGTTTGTCCTTAATGTGCCTATGAACTCAAGATGAGAGTCTAAATGGAGACATTTTTTTCTGCTACAGGGTAAAGTGATTATAAATGTCTCTTTGTGCAAAAGCTTAGTGGTATTTTATGCAGCTGGCACTGCAGAGTTTGAAACAAATCCAAGAAAACAGATTGTATCTTTAAGGTTAGAAATCAAACTTTCCATTGCTAAAGTGCACATTTCCTGGTAACGGGCTAAGCTCTGACACCAGAAGCTATGCAAACGGCATCTCTGCCACTACGCTAAGTGAAGTGCATTGCTGTCTTTATTCCCTATTGCCTTTTTATCTATTCATTCCACTTCCGAACTGTCGTTAAATGGACATTACAAAGTAATTTTTTGCAGTTTTCTATTGTTTGCATTTCTGACTTTTTTTAACTTTTTTTATTTAAGTATTCAGAATCCTGTTATACATCTTTTCCCTTAAGCCTTTTAGCCTACATTTTCCTGTACACCAGCAGATCTCATAGGTACCTTTGGCAGCCAGCAAAAGCAGTAAGCTTCAGTTTACAGGTAGAAATATCCTATGCTGATAAACCTTTGCAGCAATAAACCTCACACAAGAATAGAGAAAGCCTACGTCCACATATTGCCATTCTTTCCAGTCTTCAGAAGGCATTTCAATGCCAAACCCATATTTTGTGCATGCCCTTTCCAGCTGACTGAATCAACGCTCCTAAAAGCTTAAGAAACCCTACATAACCACATCGTGGAGACCCACTTTGCCTTCACTTCCAGATCATGCTCAAGAGGAGGGATGCTCTGCAGGGCTCCTGGGTTGGAGCTCCCTTGCCGCCCTGTTGCAACCCACTCTCGCTGCTTGGGGACGTGCAGGTTAAAAACAGCTACGAGGTTGGTTCGCCTCCCACACAATCCTCCAAGCCATGGAGGGGGCTGCTTTCCACATGATGAACTACCCAACGACTGGCAGCTGTGTTCTAATTTGAGCTCCCGACTAGTCCTAATGAATAACCTCATGTACAGCACGAGGAAGGATTGGTCTCCTATTCCTATCCAGAGGCAGATGAGAAAAATCCTATTTTTGGCTACAATTGCTGTTTGATCTTCCACAAGCAGCCCGGCTTCTAATAAAACTCCACACTCAATTGCGCTCAGTGGGGACACCGCAGTGAGAAGCGAAGGCCATGGAAGATGCAGGCGTGGAGAATGGCAAACGAATCTGTGAACCGGTGGGATGGATGACCCACGCTTTGATCCAAAGTGGTTTGTGGTCAGTAATTCCTGCTGGTAGCATTCAGTACTGGCTTTTAGCTAGCTCTGTGCTACTTCTGCAGATGGGGTGAATCTATTCATTCCAAGACCTGTGATTGCTGCTGAGGAACTTTGCCTGAGCTGTCATCTCCCATCTAGAACTTGCTTGTGTACCCAGAACAGGTACAAAGCACATCCTTGGTGTAGGAGCATAGAGAGATTCCACTCTTTCAACAATTCCCATTAGTAATCCATAATACCTGTAGGAGTGTGGGTTCAGATAACATGTCACATCAGTGCACGGCTCTGTGACTCACATCAGCACGGTGGGTGCACTCTTACTGGACCTGCTTGATGCACAGCATCTCTGAGCAGTGCCAACCTCAGCTCCATAAATTCAAGTTTCCCAGAGAACCGCTAGAGGAAAAACCAAGCGGCTTACATTTATAGTCTATCCACTTGGCCTACGGCATGGGAAAGGTGAGTGCAAACACACTGTATCTCCCTGTTGGCATCATTCAGAACTGTGGTTTCTTGTCACAGATACCTGCTCAAACATGACCTCAGCTCGGTCTCTGGCAGCTGGATGCCACTAATAGCAGGTAGATAAACAGGAATATTTACTTGATGTTTACCTTTCTCCTTACCTCTGTCGCACACGCTAATGCCGCAGATCCAGGCTCCCCGATTAGTTCTGCTGACTGCGGTAACCCTGTGGCCTTCATTAAAGAAAAGCATTCTAAGGGAACTGTATCCATTCCATTTTCTGTCCTCAGCCCTTTGTGGAAGCCAGACTGAAAGCAGCTTGGTGGTAAATTTACCTCTCCCAGAGGTAAAATGCAAAGAGCACTGAACGATGCTCGCCAGCAAAGAGAGGAAGCGATTAAAGGACAGAGAGAGAACAGAAGACGGAGTGTTGCCTTTAAGAAGGGATGCTGGGGATAAATATTGAAATTCTTCATTTTCAAAGAGGTGCCTTCGTATTGTTTTCTCCTTCAAGGAAAGCAACAGCGCTACTCCCAGAAGCCATGGCATGAATTAGACTGCTAGCATTGGGCAATCAGAAACTGTTCCCTGCTTACTGGGAGTGGGGATTTCATCGTTACCATTAATACACTGCAAACATCTGGATCCTCCTGTCACAGCCACTATTTGCATAAGCCGATACTCTCCTTAGGAAAAAAAAAAGGGAAAGAGTTTGGGGGGGGGTAGCAAAGATTAAAGAACGACTGTCAGTCTGGCTCTGCTCGTTTGTATTTTCACTCAGATGAGTGGAGTGTGTATAAATAATGCCTTTGATTGCTTCAAAGATGGGGCTGTGTCACCACCGCGTTTGAATCGTGGCACTTTCTCTTTGTATTGCTTCTGTCAGTCGGGAACAATATAGAACTTTTTTGTTAAAGAAGCCTTTAATTTCATGTAGTAATTACCTATTTGATCAGACAAAAGGTGCTGTGAATGAAAGTCATTTGCTTGTTTGATGTGACTGAGACTGAGTGTCACTACAGCTGCGAGACTGTCAGAGAAAACACTGGTGGCTGATTAGATAAGCAGCCCTGTGCAGAAAAAAGAGGTGAAAATGGAACGAGGGGGAAAATAGAGTTCTACCTATTCTAAATACATGGAAAATGAAAACTCTGAGAACATAATTAATATAATTACCTAGAGATGCAACTCCCATATAGCTTCATTGAGGTCAACTCTTCATCCACAGAGCTGAACGTCCTCCTTTCTACCCCCACTTCATCAGACAAGGCTGATTTACAAAGCTACTAACGATCCAGTTGGAACTTGCTGAACACCTGCTGCTGTGTCACACGTGCGTTCACACAGCCACAGAAATCACACTACAAGGACATGAAGGAGCATCATCTGCCTAAGCCAATCTACTACCATTCAGATATTTCTTCCTGTTTGAAATCAGAGATGTCATGTGTTCTGCCAAGATTTGGTACTTGCTGGGTCACAGCAGTAGTTCGAGGATGTGGTAGAGATGACGGGGGTTTGAGAAAACTGAATCTGCTGGTCTTCCCTGAATGAACTCTATCTAAAATGTGGAAATCCACAAGGCTGATCTGGGCTTTCAGCTCACCCAGATCTAAGCCAGGAGAACCTCCCTGGTTTTGGCTCTGGCAAGGACCCAGCTGCAGGTAGGAAAGGGGCTTGGATCTGTGTGTTCACATCCATGCCTTACCCTACACATAGCCATTCACCTCTGAGCAATACCTAACCTCCCTGTGCAGCTATCAGGATTTTAGGGCAAGAAGGATCAACTTCTGGATGGGAAACTGATGAACCAGAGCCAGCAAGTTGAACCAACTCCACTTACTGCTACATGCAACAAAACCTCCACCCCACCGTGCAGCAGCAGCTCCATCCCTCACTGTTACATGCAGGCACAGGGCTGGCAGCTCCAGCTCCCCAAAAATCTTTTTCCTTCCCTCTCCATTCCCTATGAGGGCAGTGAATGAAGGAGCTGCAATTTCCAGTGGTTCTCTAGCGGTAAGTGCAAAGGCTGATAAGTTGCAGGCTGCCTCATTGCGCTAGCTGCTGCCCTGTGCGCTAGCTGGCTAGTGCTGAACATGTTTAAAACATCGACTGGAAATATTTTATTCTCTTGGATAACATATCAAACACCACAGCAATGAAACTTTCAAGGGTTTCGAGTCTGTGCCTGCAGCTACTTGAGAGGTCTGCTGGACTCCTTCAGCAGCACAGCCCCAGAAACCCCAGGATGGTTTTTTTTTCCTGTGTCTTTTAAGTGACTCAACACAAGTGACTCATGTAGCATGGAGGCTGAACACCTTGATTTCTCTTTCTGCACACTCTCAAGTGAGGCAGAAGGTAGAAATTCAAAAGGAAAGCCCTCAGCTAGCTGACCTCAATTTACTGCTGTTCGGTGCATCCCCATTGTGGAAGACTACTGGTGCGATGCACACAGTGCTGAGGAAGGCTGGAGACCCAAAAAGGATTCCCACAACCTCAGGTAACAGAAGGAGGCCATATCCTCACCTGTGAGGACAGCTGGAAATCAGAACTGGTGCCCGTTCCTAACCCCACCTCCACGTGGCATCATCACACAATGCACTTCTTGGTCCTACACAATCAGAGGTGCCCCCACTGCCCTGCCCATTCCCACTCCTCAGGCAGCAGCTGATGGACCTTCCATACTGATGGCTCTGTTTGCACTTTCTCTGCCCCCAGCCTCAGTTGGAGTTGCTTTTGAGGAACTGCTCCAGTGCAGAGACATTCTCACACAGGCAAAGGCAACGCTACAGAAGAAAGTTCTCTAAAAAAAAGCAAAGGGACCCTTTATTTCTCTTTAAAGCTTGCTCTCCAAACCTAATTTCACAGTGTGATCAGTTACTGCGGTGGAATTACTTGCCTTCTTATTTGAATAGCATAAAAATGAACATATTAACAAATCATACTCGTAAAATTCACTGGACAACACAATGGAAAAAATTACACTGCACGAAGAAGTAGGTTACAGGAGTTACATCAGCATTTGAATCAGATGTAATATGCATCAACCCAGAGAGCCTGTATATAGAATTAAAGAAATCATTTAATTTTAAAGTAATATTTTATTCAATGCATCCCTCGGTGCATGTAACTGCTAAATGAAATGCACCGCGTGCTCTACAAACACATCATCACCTTGTAAATGAAATACCCACGATATTAAAACTGATATAACATTTATTAAAGCCATTATACAAAGAACGAGGTTGGATACTTGAACGGCTGAATGCAAGCACTAGTTCTGGCCTCTCAAACGTGCACGCATGAAGCAGTTCGTGGCTCTGAAACAATGAATGGAGAAGGCTTTATGAAGAGAAAGAAAGAAATCAGCCTTTCTCTCCCTGAGCAACAAAATGAGCTGCAGCACCAGCAGGGAGCTGAGCAGTACCGGAGAGGCCCCACAAGCAGCATTCCTGCCCCAGCACAGGGCACCAAGGCACTGCCTGGTTCCACAGGAGGTCACTGTAAGAGCACGTTACATCCTCTGCAAAGCCAATGTTTGATGTTGTTTCTTCCCTCTAGACTAATAGTCAAGTGTAATAGTAACATGTTTCAGGATCAGAATGTGACCTGTTTTCTCAGGAAGGCAGAGGCTGGAGCGCAGAGGGGATTTGGTCTCTGCCTTACAGATGTCCTGCGATGGCCAAGGGATATAATGATAATCCCTGGAGTGAAAGTAAAGGAATTATTTATCTGAGAGTCCCGGGGTAGGCAGGGGAGGGCCGAGCAGGGCTGTGTGCAGGGGGAGCAGTGTGCCGAACCCCAGCAGGTGATGCCAGCTTCTCAGGAGCTGTGTGCCCCCAGGCATCAACCTGCATCCCTGCAGAGAACTCTTGCTGGCTATTCTCTCCATATATTGTCAAGACTTCTGGCAAGTTTTTCAATCCAGGCACCTTTACCATCTTCTCCTTTTCAAAACGAAGTGTTGTAATACTAATTAATCTGTAGGGGATAGGTCTGGCTGCTTTAAAAGCACATCTCTATTGTGTATGTTTGAAGCATACTTTTAAAGGAAAATCTTAGAATTCTACTTTATACTATCGCTTCATTCTAGCCTATGACATTTTCAGCTCTGCACAAAGGATGTCTCCCTGCAGAATGCTAGCAGTTCAGCTGAGTTACACGTTATAAAATCCTTCTATTTGTCACTGCCTTCGAACCTCTTCAAAACCAATTCTGGTTGGGATACATGAACGTAAGATGCTCTTGTTTCCTAATGAAACACTTTGAAATGCACTGTAGGAGAAGTTTGATTTTACCCTTCCACAGACACAAAGAGGAGTTCTTGACTTTCAGTGTTCTATCCTGAAAGATGAATTCCCGCGAACCACACAGAGCTCAGGGTGCAAGAAACAAATACAAACTCTTCCCCATCCCTTTCAGCAAGCCTCAGTCTAGAACACAAAGAAATGAAGGATACATTCAACAAAAAGCGATTAAGAGGGGAAAATCCTTTTAAATACTAATATCCAATTGAAATTAATCTCCAATCACATCACAACGGAGGCAGACCCCAAAGAAAAAAAACCTCACATCTACCATATCTAAATATACTTCATACTATGAGCCTTATATCTTCTCCCAACCAAAGTCACAGAAATCCATACATACTACACAAAAGTTATTAGAACATCTGCAGCTCAAGCTGTGACTTCCATACATACGTATGATACACTGCACTCCACTTACGAGGATGCCAGAACTTCATTATCAGAAAAAACGAAATGGATGCAAACCCTATCATGGTCACTGCTAAAACTAAGGTAAACCCAGCATCTCTGCATCTAAAATAAACTAGTTGGGGGACAGAGCGAAACTGAACAGTTTGGAGGGACTTAACACTAGGATTTAGAATCATAGAATGGCCGGGGTTGAAAAGGAACCACAGTGTTCATCGAATTTCAACCCCCCTGCTATGTGCAGGGTCGCCAACCAGCAGACCAGGCTGCCCAGAGCCACATCCAGCCTGGCCTTGAATGCCTCCAGGGATGGGGCATCCACAGCCTCCTTGGGCAACCCGTTCAGTGTGTCACCACCCTCTGGGTGAAAAACTTCTTCCTAATATCCAAACTAAACCTCCCCTGTCCCAGTTTAAAACCATTCCCCCTTGTCCTATCACTATGCACCCTTATAAACAACTGCTCCCCTTCCTGTTTATACGCTCCCTTCAAGTACTCGAAGACCACAATGAGGTATCCCTGGAGCCCTCTCTTCTCCAAGCTAAACAAGCCCTGTTCCTTCAACCTTTCCTCATAGGAGAGGTGCTCCAGCCCTCTGATCATCTTAGTGTCCCTCCTCTGGACCCGCTCCAAGAGCTCCACATCCTTCCTGTACTGGGGGCCCAGGATTTGCACCAGTCTATATTCACAGCTGGCAGCAGCTGAAATGGAGAGGTGGGCATCCTGCGATGAAGGACACGTGTCAGCTGTGAGCTTGTGTCTGACAAATACCTGTGCTTGTGTTTGAGCTGCCTGTCCAGCAGTTATCGTGCACTGGATCAGCTGTGATGCTTTGCCTGGAAGCTTCCAACTTCTGTTCCATTTTTTGAAAAGCCAATCAAACACCACATGTTGGTGCCAACTTTCTAGCAGCTTTGTACAGCCCCACATGGGACCAGGCATGGGTGGTACAGCTGATTCCCAGCCACCCCCGCTTCTGCACTTCTAAGTGAAAACAAGCAACTGGACCGGAACTTTTGAGATCAGAAGTTTAAAACACTGCAAGTAAAAAAAAAAAAAGCAACACATGTTTTGGCTTTGAAATATCTGAGCAGTGGGAAATTACGCTGGAGCAAGTGTGTGTGGACTGACTTTTCCAACAGCACCACTGTGAACTGCTCAGTGCTGAGTCATACATCGCGTCCTGGAGTGCTGCAGACCTTCAGGTCAGGCATTTCTAACCTGATCAATGGAACACCATGACATTTCATACAGTGATACGCTGATAAAAGCTCTCCCACACTTCATTACGTAAACAGGCATAGCTGCTAATGAATGAATTCAAGTGGAGAAAAAAAAAAATATTGGCAAGAGTGGAGACTTGGCCCCATATCTCCTTTGAGTCACATTCAGTCGAGTGAATGAAGCTGTATTAGCACCCGCTGGCATGCAGGGTCACGGCAGCCACCAAAGGCTATTGATATTTTCCTAATATTCACTTTTCTCTTTCTGTTTCTCAGCACTGAGAGTTTTTAAGGCACTTCTGCTTTACGACCACGCAGCTGATACCATTACATATGCACAACAGCACTGCACATCAGGCACAAAACAAGGAGGGGAGGTCAGGCAGCACCTCCCCGCCAACTGCATGCACCTGAGCGCTGCCATTTTCTCCTCACCTCCTGCCATCCAAACAAGGCAACATGTTCAAAACACAGCGAAGCCGTGAATGCAGCAAGCTGTTCAAACATGCCTTGGCTGCAGATAAACCTTACAGAAATTAAAGAGCGCGTTCACATTCAAGTGGAGCTTTCAGAGTTTGCATGCAGGAGGGAGTGATGGGATGGAGTGGAACTCCTTGGGGTGGCAGGGAACACTTGCATGTAGGTGAGCAGATAAGCATTCAGAGCTAAGTATGAGAACTGTAACCATGCTGGGTAGAATAAGGAAGAATTACTCTCTCGATCATATTCCAGATTGCTGATGTTCCCGTTTAGTTTAGAGCTACTGTTTTACCTATCATTAGGATTTCAGAAGTGCAATTAAAGCATTATCACTAACATCAAAAGCAGCAGTGTTGGTTCAGTCCTGGACTTCTGCACATCCTTAAGTACTGTACACGCACCAACAAGAAAGTGGTTACATTCCCACCAGATGTGGTTTGCAAACCTTGGGTTGACTGCATTTGAGAATTACCAGCTTACGTTTCAGGAGCACAACCCAAGCCATTTATAAAGAACTCCAAGTGACCCTTTGCTTTCTCTGCACAAAAGTAATGAGAAACAGAAAAAAACCTACCTAAAAAAAAATAAAATCAGCATCTTAATAATTTCAGCCAGAACACTGTCAAATTCTGAACAGAGACCTCGGTTCATTATAAAAAGTATAACGGTGATGATCATGTGGAACGTGAACACTCAAAATGAGTTTCAATTAGGCTTAATTTTATTTTTAAAACTAGATTGGATGGCAGTTCCTATCAGCTCTTCTATCACAGTAACACCTTAACACCACCAGAGCGAGCACAGAACAGGTGAGTCCGAGGGGGATTACACCACGGGATTTGGGAGGCTCAGCTCTGTTCTCAGGTATGCCCTGGATTTCCTTTCTGACTTCTGCCAAGTCATTTAGCCTCTCTCAGCATCAGAGTCTGCCATTCAGTTGTGAACTGAAGTCTGAGACCATGTACTACTGAATGTCTGAGAACAAAAGCCAGGTAACTAAAGCCGTAGACTCATCCACAGTTGAATCTGGAAGCGAGAAGTGGAGCCATAGGAAGAGAGGCTGGACCTCAACCTTGTCAGAAAACGTACTGCTTAATTCCTATCTGTACTTCATGTTATATTTTGCCAGGTGTCAGCCATAATTCAGCTGCAATTGGTTTTGTATACTTGTACTGCGAATATGCTATGCACCGTTTATTACTCAAGAGCAATAACGGCTATTTGGATTTATACAACGTTTTAGCATTTCTAGTGCTTCAAAGGGCTTAAGCAAAGGAGATAACTCACCAGGACAGCAAGCCAACCTATCCATTACAAAATAAATAAATCACTTTTAAGGTTCAGACTTCAAAAGGGAAACAGGAGATGCCCCACGACAATCTCTGTGGGCAGGGGCTTCTGCAGAGCACGAGCTGAGCAGCTGCTGCTGCAGCATCCCTGGGTGACACATCACAGTCATTGCCCAGTGTAGATTAATGAACAGCGGGGATGGAAATGCTAATAATTAAGAAAAGGTTAAAATGTTCACACTGTGTGAGAACGATGCATAAAAGGATACAACTGCTAAAAATCACTGCAGCAATGCAGATTTTTTTTTTCTTTTTTTTTTAAAACCAGATACTCGATTCCAACTGGGAATATATTAAGAATAAGAAGAAAGGAAATCTCAAAGAAGAAAACCAATGCAAAACAGTCAGTGAAAGCCAGGCAGCTCTGTGGCGTGGAGGCACTATATTCATTATAAACTAAAGCTCTATTCTGAACCAAAAGCCATTTGAAAAACAAATTCAAGGAAACATCCAGACATGACAAATCCAGAAATTACTGTCTGAAAATTACTTCTCAGAAAAAAAATCAGGCACTTCTCTGTATGAACAGTTTGTGCTCAGAGCAGCACTTGTCCCTTGAATCGCTCCTACTACAGCTCTAATGTAGACTAGGAAACACAGGGCTGAACATCCAAGGCATGCATTTAGTAGCCCTGGCTATCCCAGAATCATATTAAACACACAAATGATCAGCTCTGCATCCATCTAACCAGTCACTGACGTATTCACTGGCCACGTTTCCCTGCCCATCACACTGCCCCCGGTGCAAAATTTCACACCCAACCTTCCACAAGATTTTGCATGCAGGGTTTGAAAATTTGCCCTCTGTTCTTCATTTATTTAAGACTTAAGAACTTGCAGCTTGCGTAGGTTAAGGGTGGCCCAGCTCCATAATTTAAACAGGGATGCACTTGCCAAAGCCTCTCCTGCCAAGGAGGAGCATCAGTCCTGCTACCACATACCAGA